>VWPW01018641.1:4322-29844 GCA_013389825.1 Crypturellus undulatus
GATCTTCAAGACCCGCTTGGATGCAGTCCTGTGCCACGTGCTCTAGGTGGCCCTGCGTGTGCAGGGTGGTTGGACTAGATGACCTCTTGAGGTCCCTTCCAACCTTAGGCATTCTATGATTCTAGGATTCTAAGTCAGATACAAGATATCATAGAATCATAGAATATGAGGGAAAACATGTATGACTTGTGTTTGAAATAACTAAGTAATCCACAACCAGTGAACTTTAAATAAGAGAAAACTTCTAATCAAAATAAGTGATATGGCTAGAAAGTGTGAAAGTAACGTGTTAAAAACTATTATCCCTTTTGTTAATAAAAAATGGCAAAAATGCCACATATCTCTTTGATATTCAAATTTTCAGAAGTAGATATATAGAAAGTAATGCAGTACTGCAATAGGGTATTATATCAGCAACATTTGAACTTAATTCTCAGGAGCATCGTTCATTTATGCTCGTCTGAAATGTGAAGTACCTTTGAAGTCTTTAAGATTCAGTCAGGCTCATAGAAACAAGTTGGAACAATACTAAAGGTACAATTTACATTGTGTGTGCTGAATAAATACTGATGTGATCATTAGCTTTTCAATATCAAGGTCTGAATTACTTTATAATGCAGCAATTCTAGGCATGCTGCACCATGTAATATATAACATTTATGTTTTCATGGCTATAATCACGGCTAATTTCTTCTGATTGGAAGTACTTCTTATGTAATTAATATACAAACCTACTAAAAATAAATTCATTAAGCATGAAAGCAATAGAATCATGATGAGCCACTTAGTAATATTTCAACCCTCTGCAGTGGGAATTGTCAAAACCATTAGAATTGTGATAGTAATATCATCACAATGTAGCAGTGATGTCATTTAAGTCAAATTTGCAAGTTTTATTGCTTCCTGTTTGAAAAATCTTGTGGAACACTTAATTATAGAATGGAAAAGTTCAATCTGAAAAAGATTATTCTAAAGACTCCAATCTTTTCAATCTGAACAGATCATTCTAAATTTTATAAAGACTATAGTTTTGAAAGTAAACTTTGTTTTATTTATCAAATGCTTTTTTTTATTATCAAATGTTTTATTATCAAATCCTCGTAATCCCTTGTTGGATAAAAATAGGCTGTCCCATGAGATAACTTTAGTCAATAGAGGATTTTTATAGGATATTAGATTAGGATTTGTTATTAAATCCAATTCCTGGGAGTCAACAATGTCACCTTCTTTGAGGAGAAGTTGTGAACTGTGTAGTTTTATGAAGGATGTGAGTTAGAATATATTTTAAAAACACAACCAGAAGGTTACAAATTATGAAAACACCATGAAGTAATCGAGGTTATTTAACCTAGTGATAAGGAGAATTGAATGGGAAGGATAATGAGGTTTTACATGCATGAACATGGCTGGAGGAAAGGTTAAAATAGCCTATTGTACTATACATTATGGAGAGAATGGGTTTAAATTGCAGCAGGGAAAATGCCAAGTTTTATGGTACAAACTTCCTGTGAAACCTTGTAAAAAATACTTAGTGTTAAGAAATTGAAAAATTTTATCAGTCTATCATTCATCTTTGAATTTCTTCAGAATACTACTTGGTACGTGAACAAAAATTATTGAAGAAATGTGTTATTAAGTGCAAATTTAACTAGATAGAGCAGTTTCACCAAAAATATGGATGTTTCCTCCAGAATATAGCTGGTGACTTTGATGCAGAATTCCTTGCTCTTACTCACAGCTAAAGGAAACAGCTTTATGTTCATCCATAGGTACTCCAGTACCGTGTTACCCACATGCCAGACATTTTTGGTCAGCAATATTCAAAACTGTATACAGCCATGCTCTAGATTGTCTCAACCCAGATCTTTGAAATGATCAGATTTACAACATTGTCCCTCAAAAATTTGCACTGACAGACTTGAAGAACGAGTGGCCTACTCATTGTGGGACGGATGGGCAGCAGTAGCCCAGGGATATTGGGAAGTTCTTTATTTGGCTTCACAATTAACAATACATCTTGTATCATGTAAATGCTATCTGAGTGAATCCTAAATATACAGAAAACTAATCTCCAGAATCTATAAGGAATTGGAGACATCTTGGAAATCATTTCCATCTTACCTATTATTTAACTCATATAATAAATATTTATTTAACAAATAAATAACTTATATAACTATAACAAATTCACTATGAAGTTTTCTTAATTTGTTGCTTTAGAATGGTTTGGTAATAAGTGTCATTTGATTAATGACCACAGACACCAACATGGAAGTGACTGACCATATGCGACCATATGCAAGCTTTTCGAAATCTAGTAATTTCCTAAATTCAGATGACCATCACAGAATGTTTGATGTTGGAAAGGACCCGTAGAGATCATCTAATCCAACCCCCTTGCTCAAGCAAGGACACCTGGAGCACTTGGCACATGGTCACATCCAGGCAGGTTTTGAAGATTTCCAAAGGAGGAGATTCCACCAACTCTTTGGGCAACCTGTTCCAGAGCTCTGTCACCTTCACAGCCAAGAAGTTCTTTCTCAAATGGAGATTAAACTTCCTATGTTTCAATTTGTACCCATTGCCCTTTGCTCTGTCGCTGGCCACCACCAAGACAAGTTTCGCCCCATCCTCCCTACATTCTCCCCTTAGGTATTTGTACATGTTGAAAAGAACATCATGTTGTACATGTTGGGGAGGCTATCATCTTTTTTTTATAATCCAACATCTTGTTGGATAGAGTAAACACTGAAGTGCAGAACTATTTAATAGCAAGCAAGAGAATATGCTTACTAGTAGTTAGGGAATGACTGAATGATTAATACTTTGCAGGAGAACATTTCTTATTTTCCTCTGTCAATTGTACAAGTATGCCAGTTAATGGAAAAGTGAACTTTAAAAAAAATGACTTTGTGAAAGTGATGTTATATTTATTAGTGGCAAATTCTTATTAAATTAAATGGAGATAGCATCACATTAAGTCTACTTATTCAGTATTTTCATTATCATATCATCTCTACAGTCTAAAAATAGGAGAATGTGCACAATGCTGGCAGCATCCAAGACAAATTATGCTTCAGATTCCTTCCTCCCCTTTATGACCAAACAGATCTATTACTGGGAATGTCTCATTTTGCTAGCCAGTTGGAGGATGAATTGATCTAATAGGTCGTTTTGCTGATAACACTAACTTGTCCTTTGCATAACTGTTCATGGATCTCATGCAATAGAGAGGAGCATTACTTTTCTCTTATCTTTCATTAGATCTGAGACCGATACCTTTCTCTATTGCCCCAAAAGTTGCTTATGTGGAGGAAGACAAAGTTTAGTTTTCTTTGAGGTGCTTTTGAATTTCCGTCCCTTTTTTTTTAAATCATTTTAAAACTACTTGTAAGGTTATTTTTATTCTTGTTTCTAAAACAGAATTTAGAGGAATAAAATTAAAGAAAAAATATATAAAGTAAGTACTTAGTTATTTTGCTCACAGTCATGGGTTTCACTTGGCTTTCCCTGCTGATCTTTTTCAACTTAGCAAAGCAGAAAGCATCAGGTCAGAAGTGCGATCTGATTCTTTCAGATGCCCCTCACCAAGGAAAACGTTTTTCTCAGAAGAGAATATTCCCATGGTCATGCAGCAATAGCAACATAACTACTACTAAATGTAAACAGTAGAAACAAAACATAACAAAGGAAATCTACTGTAGGAGAAGAGAGAGACTGAGTGTCTCTACTCTTGAATGCAGTAAACAAAAGAGACTTTTCAGTAGTATTAAAGTATTTTCTTTTTGTTTGGATTGTTCTTTGAAGAAAGCATATGTTCAACATGTTAGACATTCCATACAGTAAATTATTATGGAGTACTCTGTGCTAAAGGCTACCTTAAAAGTTTTTGCTTATAGAATTGTATTTGCACCTATAACAAAATAACAAAATGCTAACAACTAATGTGACTGCACAAACTAATCTTTTACTGAGAAGAAAATGTTGTTAAATATTCTGTGTTGTATTTGGGTATTACATTGCTTGAAAGAAAAAGAACACCTTATAGTGATATGGCAATCTAAGCTAGCAAATAAAGTAACCTGGAAGCATAAGTTCAAACTATTGTTCAGATTATAGGTCAAAACTTTTGTTCAACACTACTGCCATAAGCAGTCACTTCACTTATTTCAAGTTTGTTTTTTTGTTTTGTAAGAACTGTTGACTTGTAAGGAAAGTTTAAGAACAGGTATATACAGAAATATTTATTTGATTTTGCCATGTCATGTAATTTAGAATGCAGATCAGGAAAAATACAACAGGAATACTTTAAAAATATCTCTAGGTAAGAAAAAATTGTTGTCAATTCTTCAAATTCAATATGGAAATAACAGCTTTGACATAAGACATAATTATAGGATAAGGTTAGGGTATGAAGTACCCTGAAAGGGGAATACAGTGTACGTTCCAAAAAAGTTACAAGAGCTTGTAATAGCACAGCACTAAAAGCAATGAATTAGGAAAATTATATTTTCGTAACAGCATTGCATCATGTGCATATCAGCTCAAAATAAAATTAAGGTTAAATAAGAGAATTTTTCAGTGGTAAATGATAATGGGATGGTAAATGCTATAGGAGAAGAAGCTGTATAGGCATGGGATGGTGCAAGGTGTTTCCTCTGGAGGCAGTATACATAGAGATTTTAGAATATGGTTACACAATGATTAATCTGATGCAACTGAAAGTTGGTATAAGTCTTCGGGAACATTACTGCTAATAATCTTTTTTAGAGCTAAATATTACTAACTTTTTGTTATATTTCAGCATATACTTTGAAAGTTACTATTGTGTCTTGCCATCATAAGTGCTTAATGCAAACTGATTTAACAAGTCAACACTATATCTCAGTGACTATTTTGCAAAAGAAAATAGTCAAAACCTAACACCGGTTAAAGCAGTAAGTGGATGGAATTTACAAAACAGAAACAAAAAACAACCAAACAAAATCTTCAATGTTTACCTCCATCCAGATTGTGATAAACATTCTTTTTCGTTGTGTAAGAGATTGACATTTGATAGAGGAAGTTTGGAGGTTTAGGTGTTTTGAACATTTTTCTCGTTTTCTCTATACGCTGCCACTATTAATATTATCTTCGTGAAAGATGTTTTATTTCTCCCCGTTGACTGAAATATAAACAAACCATGTGCTTGTCTTTAAGTTCACCAGTCAAATTTCATATAGTGCAATGAGGGCAAATGAAAGTTCACTGCTAATTTATTCACAGTGAGTATAAATAAATCTGTGTATTGCTCAATGTAGTGATCAAAAGACTTATAATGAGATATCTATGAAGATATGCAGCTTACCTTGGTCATTTCAGTTTGTTCTGTTGGTTAGGTCACTGATAGTCAAAGCAAGACAGAATTAATAATTGCACATAAAATAAAAATTTGAAAATTATGTTTTTTGACCTAATAAGGTTTCATGCTATTCTATCAGTTTAAATGTTTTTGTTCTCCAGCAAATGGAAGTAAATGATCAATTTAACAGTGCTTTAAAATATTTTGTGTGTACATGATGGTTTATTTCATTTGAATAAATGAGATGGTGGAAGTATTTTCATCCCACATATCCAAAATGTCACCAGAGATTTATATTTTATGTATTTATACATTATATATTCTTATAGTATATATTTTTATATTTTATATAAATATATAACAATATGCAATAAATATAAAGATATATGTTTTGCATATTGCATTTTACATTGTTTTGTTATATTTGTTTTAAAAACCACACCCCTTCCAAGGAAGTGGTGGAATTCCTGCCCCTAGCAAATTCAAGAAATGTGTAGATGAGGCACTTAGGGGCATGGTTTAGGCATGGTGGTGATGGGTTTACGGTTGGACTTGAAGGTCTTTTCTAACCATAATGATTCAATGAAATTTCTAATGCCTAAATGCTGAGCTTATATACTTATACTGAAGCCATTAGTGTTCACAAATGCAGAAGCAGGAAGATTGTGTGAGAAGACAGTACAACACAGGAATAGGCTTGTTGAAAAACAAGATCATTTCCTTAATACCTTTATATTGCATACCTTTATATTCTACAAGGCGCGTTGTGTTCTTGTCTGACCTTGCTGGGCGTATTTTTATTTGCCAATCAGTCAACATACAAATTACTTTGGAACCTATTTACATTCTGAGAGCAAAGTATTCATCATGAATTTATTGTTTCCAATTATTATTTGTTATTTTAAAACTCCTTACAATATATGAGAAATAACATTTTCTCTACCTTCCTATTTTTAAAAACAGTCACTACCTAGCTAATATTGTACAAGGCAAGAAAAAGGAGCAACCCATTAATAAATTGATAGTTTTATTTTCTATTTGCATTCTCTCAGCTGAAACAATGTCTATTTTGCAATCATCTTCTAAAAGCAGCCTAGCATATACGAGTTTTATTTCATAACAGTGTTTTTCTTTTGACTTCAGCAATCTGAGAGATCAAAAATATCTCTCTAAAATAAATTAAAATGAAGAAGTAAATCTTGCTCTCATGTTCTGTGAGATCAGGGAGATGTTTCTTGTGTTTGTTCTTCTTCTGCAAGTAAAAAAGTCATAATAAAACTTCGAAACAGGATGGCATATTAGAGAAATGTAATGTAATTTTAGAAGTATCTGTAGTACTGTTGAAACATCTTAACTAATATAAACTCTATTTTGCTATCAGTTTCAATTAAGGGTAATTAACTTTTTTCATGCCTATTCATTTTTTTTCACCTTTTAATCCTATTGATGGTCCTCTTACTGAAATGTCTTACAATATGTTCTCTCATGACCGCTCACTCCCCTGCCGCTTTTTAATAGAAAAGCCAGCATAGGGCATTGCTGCTTCTGAATTTCATCCTCTTTATAAGGCTGTATTAGAAATCAGATCAATGTCAAAAAGTGACTTGAAAGATCATTTGAAAAAAATACTTTCAGATCACTTCTTTAATAGCATAAAAAGGCTTCATAAATGGTTTAAAATGATTATAACCAGAGGTGACTGGGAAGGAATGAGTAACTGGTGATGGAAATTTTCTGTATCAACTCTGTTGACAAAGAAAACATAATCTAACTATTTCCATAGAGTAATTATTTTCAGATAATATTTTCATAAATGCCTACATTCCAATGTTTATTTAATTTATTTAATTATTTTTATTGTAAGACACTTTACTTTGCAATATACATTAAAAATATATGATAATTGATGGAGCTATGCATCTGTTATATGGTAGCAGGCGTATGGTAGTAGTAGATATTAACTTCTTAGAGAAGCCTAAAGCAGTGCTTTGGACTACAATAAAGGCATAAGGCAATACTGAGTATGAGATGCTGATAGTTGTATATTTCTTTGCGATGATATATTTCTCACCATTCTTTCTATAACTGACAAATTCAATAAAGTTTTCATGACCTATATTCTTTTTTCCTATGTATGTATGGGTGCGTATAAATATATATCTAAATATGTGCACATATATATACGTCGAGAGATAGACTGATTTTTTTTCCATCTATAGCAGTATTTGAATGTCAATTACAGTCAACTTTAGGAAAGATTTTGGGAAAGGCATAAAACTTTTTTTTCTTGTTTTTTTCTGAAGAGAGACAAATGGACCACTGAAAAAAAATCTTTCTTTTTGCTAAATTCAATTTTTATGTAACTATTAAAGAGTTGCTAGGGATACAAATAGCTACTTGTTCTGTATATATTGATTTAAGGTAGAACTTGGTGAAGGGTACGTATGTGTAAGAAACTGTGTTTTAGAGTGCAGATAGTGCATAGCCACTACCGGTCATTATAGTTCAACTGAACTTTGGATACTGTTCTGGAGAGATTTATGCAGTTAAAGTCAAAGTGAATGTTACTCAGTAACAAGTCAGCAAGTAATTATATGGTGATTATGTTATTACTTTGGGAGAGATTTCGTGTCATGGGAAGGAGGATTAAGGTTGAAAAATCTGAACAGGATCATATCTTGTAGCCACTGAAACCTACTGTTTCACAGGGGATGTATATTGAGATAGGGCAGATGGCAGCATTTCTAGAAACATCTGTTGTCCATCATTCTTCTGCACAGCAACCCAGATGCTATTGACAACTTGTATGTAAATCATGCTGACAATTTGTTCAATGTCTTTCCTGCTGTGACTGAGGATGCCCTAGCCATACAATTTATCAGATATAGGAGTTATCACAGTCCTGCAAGAGCGGCTCCAACTCTTCTGTTGGCCAACGAACAATGGAAGTCATCAAATCAGTGAAAAAGTTTCTCCCCCTAAAATTTATCTCTATCTTGCCAAAGGAATAGTAACCTCTATCCCTGCTTCGCTGTGAAAATGAGCATTAGATATTAAATGTTGTGCAGACTAGAAAAATGCTAAATTGCTTTCCGTGATTGTTCTTAGCCATTTTACTTTATTTTTCTAGTGACATTGGTAGATATTTTTCTGACCTTGTGCTTTAAAATTACTTTCATCTCAAGGATGTGACATATAAGGAGGAAATTATGCATGTATTACTGTATAAATGTCAGCCTTTTTAGTTGGCAAATGCCTTCTATAAAATGTTCACATTTACAGAAATTTGATTTACAATCTATATCAGACTTACTTGGATCTACATCCTTAAAATTTTGTATCCTAGATAAAGCAAAAAGATTTTGATACTGTATTCAGATAGAAAAAATGTCTAATGTTTCTTTAATTAATAAGGCTTTCAAAATAGTGAGCTAAATCACTGTTATTTAATAAGGATATATAAATGTATATATATAAATGAAATTGTATCTCTATCTATGATAAAATGTATTACCCATTAAGGCTATGCACCCTTAAAAAGTGTATTCTGTTGTGAAGAAAAAATGATTTAGAATTACAGGCTGGAATGGCATCCTGCCTGGAGACAGTGGAATAGTGTATATGTGTTAAAATGTATGTAGTGCCTAGTTTTTATGTGTCAATTATAAGAAGTCTTGTATCTTAGAATCATGATTGTTTTTAGTACACTAGACATGAACATAGGTTAGGGAAAAGTGTGTGTCAGGGAAGAGCACTCATCTGCAGGTCTAATTCAGGCTGCTAAGTTTACTGTTTCAGGCAACTAGTCTGAATCAGAATGTACAAAGACATATTAAGTATCACCCAGACATGGTGGGACTTCTGTGGTCAAATATTAATGAAAACAAGCTTCATTAAGTGGTAGGAAGAATCAAAGAGAATCAGTAGGTAATGAACTCTAACTACTTCCTCCTAAATTTGAGCAAACTTTAACATACAAAAATTCTGATCACCTTGCACAGGGAAGGATAATTACATGACCAGAAAACATTATATAATTTCAAGCAATATAATGTCTGTACCTTGTTAATAAATGCAGTACTCTGATTTCTTCTGTTTCTGTGAAAGTTCTCTTGTGAATGCATTACCTATGTGTGTGCAAGGAACGAAAGCTGATCTAATGAACAACCCCCAAAACCCTTTGTACAACTTGACATGTTATTTAAATGAACTTCAGTTTTCTATCAACACATACAAGTTATAAGATAATACCCTGGCAAATGACATGCTGTGGCTTGCATTATGGACCCCTTTTTTTGTAGTTTTGCTTTTGTTTATTTTATTTTATTTTATTTTATTTTATTTTATTTTATTTTATTTTATTTTATTTTTAGTTCAGTTCAATTCTTACAAAACTGACTATACTTGGACTGTTTTAAACTTGCCCCGTTTTCCACATAATATTATCGAAGATCCTTGAAAATAAAGATCATTTATAAAGGAACATACTCAGAAAGTTGGGTAAAATGATAACATGAATGATAACATAGCCATAAGAACTCCCACACTAACATCTGAGAAGCACTCGGAGGTCATACTGCCTTTTTATTTGACTACAGTATATGTTAGAAATATATCCAGTGCTTAATTAAAGTACTTGCTTACTCTTAAGAAATAAATAAATTGCACATTATTATAAATCTAAATTCCTCCAGCTTTAGTTTCCTAACATTTCTTCTACTATTAAGGATGTATCTATTATGAGGAATGACAACTATTCTATTTCTAATGAATTTTTAATAACCTAATATGGTCCTAATTTATTTGAATAGTAAAAATAGAAAATAATGATAGAATGTTTTTTGAAGTGATGCTATATCATTACTTTCTGTTGTGATTAAAATGGATTAAAAATATCACTATAGTTATTTATTTTACAAATCAGGAATCAATAACTGTTTTGATTCCAATTTGCAAGCATGTTGAAAATGAAATATTGCACACCTTATACCGTGTGACAGTTTTCATAGTTATTAACATGAATATGTGACAAGATGCAGAAAAATGAATTTCCTCTTAAAATTCAAAAATGAATTTTTGAAAGTCTGTTTCTATTTCACACACACAAAAAAGTGTCCCTGAAAGACTTTATGGTAATTCCTACACAATTTTTGCTATGACACAAAATTTGCTGGTGTCTCTTTGGTGGTATTTTTTACATTAATCTGACCTCTTCAAAAAGCAAACTGCTATACTGAGAAGACAATGTTTCTTCCAGTTTTGTATTCAGGTGCATGGATGCCCAAACAATTCTACCAATTGCACAAGAAAAGGCTGCACACTTAGTTCTAAATGTAGACTTAGTAAAATATCTTGCTGGTTATTTACCTTAAAATATATATATCTATATATCTATATATCTATATTTAAACACATTTTTATTACTGATTTTCACAGTTCCTTTCTTCTTTTTGAATAATCCTCTCAATTAGAAAGCTTATCTCTATCGAATCACGTAAATTATAGGTGAATTTTAAAATATGTATTAGATGATACACATTTTCTGTGGTGCTACTTAGGACAGAATTCAGTTCTTCTGGTGTGCTGCATTTCACTATTTTAATGCATTTCTTTTTACTATCTGAAACTAAACTCCAATTTCCCAGGTTTACAATGTCTAGTATGATATCTAGCGCTTATATTTTGTACTGTTATTACTGTTTAAACTATACTGATTGAGTCTGAACATCTTTTGAAACATGCAACCATCTCACCTGTGAATAAGAAAGTTCAAGAAAATCTTACCCCATCTTATTTGCAATTGTTTGAAGTATTAAATTTAAATTGCTTACTTAAGAATGTAAATGTTTTAAACTCCTAAGCAGGAGGACATTCTAGCACATATAATTCATTTCAGTTAGTTACTTTTTTTTTTAGATGCAGTATGTGTCTTGAAATTCCCTTAGCTTTTTAATGTATTCCTTATGCATTTTTCCTCAAATTGCCTCTCATTCCTTCAACACTCCTGTCATATGCATGCAACTAAACTCCTACAATACACCTTGCAAACCTTTTCCTATTCCCCTTTAGTCAATCAGTTCCCAGGGTAAAGTTGGGTATCAGAGTGTAAGGAGACTATCTCAAGGAAGAAATAAGTATCCACTCCATATTGAGATTTCTTTTCATTGCTCTCACTGATTTTAGAATGTTGATAAGAACAGTGAGCCAAATTCAAGACCTTAGAGTCTGTATAGATTAATCAACTGCTTCATACCATTTGCTTTTACTGACTTTCTGTTGGAGATGCCTAAAATAACTTTTGTTTTGTTTTGTTTTGTTTTGCTCCTGGGCATCTGCAATTCATTTTCCATCAGAGAAGCATTAGATAAAATGCTTAAGATTGGTAAGATGAGGGAGCAAAATCTGTGCCTTCCCCTCAAGGTGAGCATATTCCACAGTGTATTACAAAACAGGACTCTTCTTCATTCTTTTCCTCTCAAGGCACATTCAACTTATATTTCTAACTGCACTATGATCCAGTTTCAGCAGCAAGGATGAGGAAGGAATCCCATCCCCAGGTGTTGATCATCATCTAATGAACTCTAGTCTTATTTCCTAGACAAACATCGCAGTCACAGAGAGGTAGCCCGTTCCTCCTCCTTGGCTCTAGGAGCTGATGTGATGTTCCAGATCCCAGTGAATAGAGACTTTCACTGTGAAAGCCTGACTTTTAAGTTCCTACAAAGCTTACCTGTTTGCCCAGTGGTCTCTGTGGGAGAGAGGTGGGGTGCTCTGTGGGATCTACGACGGCATCATGCAGCAGTGTTGAATTTACCTTACAGAAACACGGAAGTTTCTGCGTAGCTAAAAAAGAAATAGTAAACATAGTTTAGTTGGATACTCTGACTCACTCCTAAGACACATACGTCTACTGTCCTTGGTCACGTAGGGAGCTAGGAGCTTCTAGACCAAGACATCCAAATCACTGTGGCAAAAGCAGATGTGAACTATGCTTTAGACACCAAAGGATGTGGGTTAAGCAGCTAAATAGATGTCTCGGGATGGCTAACTTTTAAATAGCAAAATGACCTATTATTTTCAAAAGAATTTTCCATTCTGAATAGTGGAAAGAAAGTTTTGTAAAGGATGAGAGATAGTCTTTCATTTTTTGTCTTGAGTGCATTTAGGGGCTATTTTTTAACTTTTTAACTGTAATTTCTACAGTTACAAAATCTTCTTAAACATGCTTTGATAAAAAACACTATGCATTTGCTGAAGTTCTGACACGTATTATTGCTAATTTTTACAATTCTATAGGGAATTAGATTGAATCTTTTCTTTGAGCTCAAAAATCAACTAAACTTTTTCTTGGAATATATAAACAGTGTGTTTCATCAATACTATCTAAATATAGTCTAGTCTTCCAGTAAAATTCATGTTACCCCCAAGGAAACATAAAGGCTGCTGTCAACATAAAGTTTGGGATACACTCATAGAACATGTTTGCCATGTGCCTGTCTACAAAATAGACATATGAACAGAAGTAGTAAACACAAAGCATGGTGTGTTTGATTCCATCCTGTTACTGAAGTTTAACCTGCATGTCTTTATAGGCCTTTTACCTTTTTACCAGTTTGAAAGTAATTTTGTTTTAAATATGGATGAATACCCTTTCAAATGTAAATATTTTATTTATTTTCTTGAAAACACATGGAAACTTATAAATAGGGGTGTCCCTCCAGGTTTGATGTGCAAACTCTTCTGAAAGTAATTTTTGATTATTCACATAGACAATGGTGAATATTTTACTGATAATTAGAAGGAAAATATGTCATTTTCACAGATGATCTTTATTATGAGTAGCTAACAGTCCTTTACGAATAGCAATAACCTGCAGTCCAGGAAAGTCATCTCAAAAGTTGGAGCAGAGTTTGCCAATTGGAAAAAGACCTTGTATGGGGTTGAAGACACTAGGATGGGTGAGGTACAAAAGGCTATTAATACATACAGAAAGAACTAAACAGTAAGCTTTTTTTCTTATTATTTTTGCATCTGTGTGACCTTTTGCTTATTTTACCCATAACTCACAGGGTAAATGTGTGGAAAATGTGGCACTTTCATTTTTGTCTTGCCTTCCACCTAGTGTTTTTTTTTAGTTTTTGGCCAGACTATAGTCACTCAATGGGATATTTTTTCCTTCCTCAAATGTAGAATGGTTGAATTTAGAAAACCTAATGGACAGTCAGTGAGCTTTTATAAATATGAACTTAATGTTAGGACTCATCTAGGACAGAACATTTAAAAGTAAGTATTTGAAGATACATATGTAAGTTTCCATGAAAAGGTGGGATGCATTCCAGTTCATTTGTACTCATCTTTAAGAGTCTGATACTACCAGGCAACCAGCACCTTAGCCTTTACTGGCAATGTTGATGTTGCTGGCAAGGCAACTTAATAGAAAATCCTTTATATGGCTATGCTGCTTTATTAGAACTTTCTAAGAGATCTTTACTTGTTTGAGATATTTGTGGTGAGTTTTGTTGTACAGTTAAAACCACATGATGTAATGGAAATTGTTTGTATTTGAATGAAATAATGATTTCTCCTGCCTATGAGAATTCATATCCACCTTACCTCAAATACTATATACTATCAGTACCTACACTTGTATTTTAATTCCTAAGATAATTTTTAGAGTGCATGTATTAGAAATGAAGCATTATTGATCTAGATTAGAAGTTAGGTCTCCTGTAAAAAGGTATGTAGTTAGCAAGACTTATATTAGAAAATGAACAAACATATAAAATTAGTTTTGGTTCTGTAGAGGTGCCCATGTGTGATTTTTGTAAGTTAAAGATTCAAATCTATTAAATGGTGATGTGCCCTAGATGTCCCTGCTTGAGCAGGGGGTTTGTACTAGATAATCTTTAGATCCCTTCCAACCTCAACCATTCTTGTGGTACTGTGACTTCCTTCAGAAGTTCCCTACCTCGAACAGGTTTGTCAATTCTCATTATTTTTTACATAAGCACAATTGGCATTCAATACAACACACTGCACAGATCCATCAAAGACAGTTTCCTGTAGCCATGCTTATAGGCTAATATGCTTTTATGTATTAGGGCATTGCCTGAATCTTAGATGTACTTGAAGTTTGAAATATGCATAGTGAAGTTAGTTAAAACTGTTTTTGTGGTTGACTTTCTGCCATGGAGAGAATCCAGACTGCTTCATTTTAAGATAGCCGAGGAATCTTTTGACTGAATAGATCTTGAAATTGATATAATTAAGTTATTAAAGTAATTGTTTTTGTCAGCCCCTTCATCTTACTTGTTGCCTGGCAGTATAATCTGTGCAGTAAGATTTTGTTTTATAAAAGCTTTTAACATTTGAAATATGACTATCTGAAATAAATATATATAGAATTATCAGAAAAGTCTAATTTTGAAAAAAGATAATCACATAATTTAATTATAGTCACTTAAATTAGGAAAATTACCTTCATAGTAACCAGTGGAACATACAATTTAGTGTATCTAAAATACAAGCCTGCTTCTATCCATTATCTATATAAATCCTTGGCTCCTAAACTAGATATTTAATTTAATATATATTGATTAGAGTAGTTACTCTAAATAAAAAGATGATATATTAGTAAGAAATAATTCATTGAAAATGTAATGTGGAAAATGACCAAAACTAACATTTTTACATTGCAAAGACAATTTGTTGGGCTATATTATTATACAAATATACTATTTTTTATGATATTGCATTTAGTTTTGAAAAATAAATACATAACCATATTTCAGCCCTGAAACTTTATCTTTCAAGTACATAAAAAGAAAAGACTTATTCTGTTTCACTGATCTTTGTACAAATACATTAAAGATTCCAAAACTTAAAATCTGAAGAAATCAATACCTTCAAGATTATTGTACTGTAAATTAGTAAAGTAAGAAATACATCACCATTAAAATTAATATGTATTAGAGAACTTTGGATGCAGTTTGGAAAACATTCTTTAAATGGATTTTAAAAGACCTTTCAAGATTGAATTCTAATTCAAAAAAGTAACTGTTTCTATGGGTTTGATAAAATAACATTTAAAAAATCCTGCTGAAATTTTAGGTGAGCATTTTGAGAAATAAATACAAGTAGTAATTCTGAGACAAAGCAGCATTTTTTTTTAGCTGCTTGTTTGCTTTGAGACAACTTTTAATAGAATCTGTTAAAGTGAGCCTTTATGGTGAATGTTAAACTAGGTCCTCATTAATAAAGGCAACTGGTAAGAAAGATATCAATATAGCTTTTGGGCACATAGTAAGTTAGAGACTTCTTTAATCATGTCTTTAAATGGCATTTTATAGAATCCCTCCCCATCCCAAAAGAACAGCTTAATTAGCAATCAGATTGACATCAGTGGTTCCTTTTGTCTGTTGATAGCTAGAATTCTGAATATACAATTGTCAAATATTGTTAGGTATTCAGTAAAAATAATTATTAAGTGAGGTACTGTTTTTACCAGTTTTTTGAATGGCTGACCTCTAAAATTTTAATGAATCATTAATGAGGCTATACATGCTCATGAGAATATCATTATAATGACATTGTATGTTATAAATTGAACTATATTTGTAGTATCAAATTTTTGGGAGGTCCTTGAACCAGATATTAAAACTTTGAAACGGCTTAATATAATATTGTGTTGCCCAAAGTTTGAACAGAATTTGTCCTTGAATTTTTTACCTTTGCATAAAGTTATATATAGAACAGTTTTCAGGATGAACATTAGAAAAGAGAAATAAGAGACTAATTTTGTGGATACTGTATTTTTTACAGAATCCCAGAATGGTTGAGGTTGGAAGGTGTCCCTAGAGATCATCTAGTCTAGCCTCCCTGCTCCAGCAGGGACACCCAGAGCACATGGAAGGGTTTGGAAGATCTCCAGAGAAGGAGACTCCACAGCCTCTCTGGACAGCTTGTTCTAGAGCTCTGTCACCCTCACAGGAAAGAAGTTCTTCCTCACATGGAGGTGGAACTTCCTGTGTTTTAATTTATATCTATTACCCCTTTTCCTATAGGAGGCTAACCTCCTTCAGCTTAGTAAGACATTGTAGAGGAAGTGGTATTTGTCATTAGAAATCCAGAGTGAACTTTGTCCTCTGAGCAAATATTTTCTATGTAGTATAAAGAAAAAATTGGTTTTCCCTCAAAGTTAGAAATGACATATTCACGTTTAGAGAACAAGAGCTTAGTATAGTTATTCAAACTAGGAACAACCAATGTGTAATTCCTTCATCCCTGTTTTGAAAACATAACTTTGTGAGATTTCATTAATTTTCCTTTTTAACAAGTAGTGTACTTCTATAGAGAATGTTTTTCAATTTTGGTTGATCTTTAAAGCCAGGTGATTTCTGTTAAGCTCTTAAAACTTTTTTTAAGTCGTATTCATAGACAAGCTAAAGTTATTTTAAAATTCCAAGTGGTAATTTGCTGTATACACTAAGGATACTAATGCTAGTCCAAGTAATTATGTTCATGATTGCTTTATAATCTACCTCTTTCTTTAATTTAGTGTCCGCTCAGAGGTTTTGTAATAGTTTGAGGTAGTTCCTTGCTTTTTGTTTCATATCTTTTGTACAACCCCTTTATAGCTGTCGTTGTAATCTCTAGGCATCCTCTAGTTCTTTGATTCTGATTTTGGCACAGTAAACTTAGGCTGTAAAGGAAAAGTACCATAGGAAATGTATACTTCTGGAATATAGACTCAATATGGTTACTTTCCTTTTTTTAAATCTCTAATACATAGCTCTTTTATATTAAAGCTTTAGAATATATTCCAGCCTTGATTTTGTTATTGTTAATTCATTTTATTCACTTTTTCCTATCATCCTTTATATTCTAAAATATCATCTACTATAATACCTGTTAGCATTTAAAGAATCGATCTTGAAGCTAAACTACATCCACCACTTCTTCTGCAATGCATTTGTTCCCAGTCATGAATATGACAAGTCTAAATCTGTTTCAGCTTTAGCCCAGCTCCGTTACATTGAGATTATTTCATATTTCTGTGGGGACATTAAATTTGTCTCCATAATGGTGCTCGTTACTTGTAACAATTTATACAAATATATTTTTTAGTAATACTCTTTTAATCTCAGTAATGCATTTTGTCTGTGGATGAGAGTGCCAAAATCTTCCTTCCAGTTTATTACCCCAATGGAAGAAATTAAAACATTTGGGAATCATTGCAAGTAATCAGACATTTGTTGTAGCTAGGTGAACAAGATCAGGTGTTTCATCACTAGTTCTTTTCCCAGATGATTTTCAAGAGTTTTGTGGTAGCGGGGATACTTTTAGCCAGATCTGGAGCATAACTGGTGTGGAGCTATATAACTGTGAGCATACCCAAAATTTTAAGGTTTTTTGAGGGAAAAATAAGAGATTTCAGAAGAAAACAAAGGTAGAATTATTATATATTGGTATTGATGAGCCTAATAACCAGATTCACAATTGTGTGTGGATATATAACTGAATGGAAAACAGTATTTTCTTAGAGACTTGAGTATCTTCATTTAGTTGGTCTAGAACTTAGCAGCAGTCTTGCTACATTTAATTGCTAAAAAGTTTTTTATGATTTCCTCTGAAAAGTCTGGAAAAAGAAAAGAATTTTCTAAATGAGCCCCCTTCTGATTGATTGTCATGACTGTTCCTATGTGAAGACGCCTGTCGCTGGCCGTCCCAGCGAGGCGTCTGTGGGCCGCGTGATCTTTTTCCGTCCTCCACACTGTGGTGCAGGATTCCCTTTCCACCCCCAAGAGGCGAGGCTCCCTCTTGTAACTCTCGGAGGAGTAGCTGCGAGGGGGCTGCAGCTACTGATGATCTCCTTCCTGATCCTCAGATTCTAGGGTTCCGCGACAGGTGGGTACCCATAGGGTGCCTACCCCGACGCCGACAGTAACACACTCGATACGAGCTCCGGTCGACGCCAATTTATTCAGGAAGTAACACAAACTTTTATAACTTTAGGAGAGGGAGGAGAAAAGGGAGGGAACAGGGAGGAGCGAGGGCATGATAGGTGCTGTGCTAATGTGGTGGTCTCTCCGGACTGGGCAAACCCCGTTGGTGGGCGGACAGTCCTCCAGGGCAGACTGCTCCTGGCCCCCACCACCGGGATTCTAGCAGCTTCTAGAAAGACCTAGGCACTGCTCAGTCAGGGGCCACCGGGACCCTCCCTGTGCAAGATCCAGGTGCGCATGCCCCATTACATTGTAGCTCTACTCCCCGTTTATGACTCCCAACACCTATATCCTGGGAAAAGTACAGTGCCATGCAGACCTTCCCACAATTAAAGCTCAAAAGCAACTCTGAAGATACAGAAGTCAAAATGGATGGAACTCCAGGAATTACTTAGTTTCTGTAAGTCTTATTACTAAGTAGGAAATCATGAGACAATCAGAAAAGGAAATGGAGGTTCTGTGGTAAAACAGATGGAAAGTGGTGGTAGGAGAAGAATTGTGGGAAACATGATGGGAACGGACAAAGTCTCAGTAATATGAGAAAAAGGAATGATAGCTGTATTTGACACTGACCTCCAGGAGTTTAAATTTTATTAGTTCATCTGCTTGTAAAACAGCTTTTTTGTTGTTAGGAAAAATGTGGAGAAGCTGATCTGAAATCTAAAGGTTGTGACGATGGACCTTTAATAAGATAGATAATTTCCATTTCATCTGAATGATAATGGTCCTGGGCTTCAAACCAAGATTTTCATCTGTGATTAGTAATGTTATTACTTTTATTTTAATAGCCAGTAAAGGTGCTGTAAAAGGGCTTATTACTGAATACTTAATATTTGATTTTTTTTTTCTGGGTAGGGGGGATACAAGGTCAGAGGGAGTAGAAGAGAAGAAGCTTGGAGATTACAGATAGGATATTTCTTTCTTTTTTTGTCACAAGATAAATTGTAGACTTGGAGCTGTCAGATGAACTTTGTTCTGCTGTTAGGTTCATTCAACTATTGTCTTACTTAGCAATTAGAATTATTTAATTGGTGACTTTTTTGCATCATGCTACCTTTGGCTCTACTTAACAGTAATTTGGTTATATTTAGGAAGTTTTATTTCTGATTATTTATTTTTAATAAAAATAATGAATAATCAGATCTCAGATTGTGTCAGTTTAACTGCTTAGTACTTTAGGCTTAAAATACATATAAGCCTCTTTGCAAGAAAAATAGAGCCAAAAAAAGGAGAAATTGTCAGAGACTTCAGAAAGAGATAAAAGGGCATAGGACTGAAAATATCACAGAGCTCATTCCATGTAGTCACTTTATTGTCAGCCACGTCATGACACTGTGTAATACAGTTAATCTTGTAATCTCGTAAAAATAGATCAAAATAATATCAAAAGTGCCTACATTGTTAAATGCAGTGTGGCACAATTGGCTGAATTTTGGCCTTTCCTGGCAGGAGGTCTCATTCATGACTACTCTTTTATATTGCAGTATCATGAGAGGGCAAGAGGTTGTTTGTTTTTACTAGTTATATTGATAGTTCATTGTTAGACTGAATTCAGTGTTGGTGATTATGACATACTCCAGGGTGGAGATCTGGATATCTCTATTTTATTCCCCTCCCCGATAAGTGTTTGTTATTTGTCAATTCTCAAATCATTTAATTTTTATCTATGCTTCTTTTACATTTGTTAAAGGTATGTAATGGACATACATGCACTTTGGTTATCAGGCTGGTTTTCTAAATTGAGGGGAAAGATTCTTTTAGAGGGTGACTTTAACAGGCAGATTATACCTTGAACCTCAGCTGGGTGCTTTGGCTAACCCAGGTACAGGTACATTTTCCTGTCTTTAGGGGAATGATTACCTCTCTTCTTTCTTTTATGTCACATATGGAAAGGTTATACCTATGCACTTACCAGTCACTTATCCATTTTGCCTGCAGATCTGTAGGAAACAACTTTCTACCCATCCACTCAGGAAGAACAGAGCCAGAAGGGAGAATCTCATGACATACAACACTTTATTGCTGATTTTAACAACATGATATTGCAAAAGGAATTCTCCTGTGGAGGGCAAAGTTGGTGCACAGCTGCCTAGGGGTTTTTGGCTTCTCATAGCATCAGCTGGAAGAGTCCTGACTCTGGGAGGCTCTGAGCCCTGAAAAGAAAAAGGGGTGGGAGACCAGTAGATCTGCAGATTATATCTCTTATTTTGAGGCTTCACTTCAATGGGTGTAAGTGATATTCTATACCTTTTCAATGGACACATCATTTGGTTGCATGATACAGAAGTAAGTGAAACTGTATCCTGTCAAATCAAAAATATCAAAAGGCTTGTGTTACCCTTTAGCTAGGTGTCTCAAGGTTGAATAACCAACACAGGAGTTCTAAGCTGCTATCTTTCTTTCCAAAAGCAACATCCTAATTAAGGCATCAAAGCTGGTGTGAGCACTTTTTGCTCTGAAAAACAAGACCCTGAAATTAAAGCTGTATGAAACCTCTTTTGTCCTTTTTGCCACATTTTGTACTTGTCTATTTGTCATCTTTGTTACTTAAGCCTTTGGGGCAGATGATATAAAGAAGCAACCAAATTTAGCCATGAGCAACTTGAGAAGCACTAATTTGTTTAAGGATTTCAGTCTTACCTATTTTGTAGCTTTCTCTATCTATGATTTCTCTTTCATAACTGACTGATGGTTCTGTGGTGTAGACTTAGATCTGATAGATGCTACAGAAGCTGCCACAGTTCAGATAATAAAGAATGACTGTAGTTGTTTATTAAACATTATTTTTGTCGCTTATTTCACTCTTTTGAAGCTGGAAACTGAATATTTTGGACTCTAATGAAGAAACTTTGAATAATTGAGAAATGTTTTTCACCCCACTCTTCTGGATTATTTTGACTAAAACCTATTATTTCTCAACTAGTTATTTTATATGCTTTTACTTTCTCCTTGTTCAGTTTTCTTAGTGAGTCTTGTTTTCAAATACTTGATCATTTTTCTCAAAACTTATCATGGTACTTCTTCATAGAAAAGAACTGAGTGCTCTTTTTTAAGACTGGAAAAATATTACAGTACTTTTTTTATTATAAGGAGGATTTTTTTGTAAAAGGATTACAAGGATTTTTTTTTGTAAAATAGTTTTAAAGTAATTTTAATAGCCTAAGGTATATTGTAACACAAGCTGAATAAGTATTCAGCATCTATAAGGATTCTGTGTTGCTATCCCTTATTATATGCACTGACATCTTTCCACTGTGCCTTACAGTTTGCCATATAACAGCTTGTTCTTCAGTCAGGAAAGTATTTAGTACTCTTACATCTTATAAATTTCCTTTATATATCTTATTAAAATGCAGTAACCATTACTGAAATGTTGTATATTTCTTATTAATATTACAATAACCATTAGAAAGAAGATCTATATATCTTATTAATATACCAATGACCATTAAACTATTTTAATATTAATAAAAGTGTATAAAAATGTCACTTTAATATACAGCCTTATATCTTTTGTATGCACAGTACATTTATTTTAATGTTATAAAAAGAAAATACTTGTAAATAAATACAGAAATATATTTTTTCTATAATATGAGCAATAATTTGAAATAATACCTATTATCCAACAAACATTATATATTCTGGTTAGATAAATATGCTTTAGAATGATCGGTGAGATAATTCTCTTTTTACCTATTTAATGTTACAGTTGTTTTGCCAGGCAGTATAATTCATCTGTGTCCTTCCCATTAATTATTTTTGATTGGAATTTGTATTATCACTCAGAATGTTTGAGCAGCTTCAAATAGACACCTGTTAGGGAAAAAAAAATGTTGGAGTGGGAAGAATACCTTATGGGAAGCTATTATCCTCCCTAACAAACTGAGATTTTATGACCTTGTATGTCTATTTCAAGACTGTGCTTATGAAAATTTTACAATCTTATGTTTCATCAGTTTCAAATTTCTACTTTCCACCTACAGCATAAGTCCTTGTTCCTTTTGGCCTTATAAAATAAAAAAATTCTGCAAATAGGAATATTAAAGTCATTTTCCTAAAGTCTTTGAGTCTTCAAGGTTAAAGTCATCTTTGGATTTGGCCACAGCGTGAAGAGTTAATGTTTCTTTCCTGTTTTTTCCTCATTTTTCATTCCTTCTAACAAAATTCTTCAAGCATACAACTTTTGCATGTGTATAGCTATGTTATAAAACCAAATAACTTTTTTTTTCTTTAAACAAAAACATGAAAATTTATTTCTATTTAATCACTTTTACAGGTTTCTGCAACTTGAGAGGTTGCAGTCTGCATAAATATTTCATTGACATTACTTGCTTGAAAATTTTCAATACACACTACACACTGTAAATTAGCAATCTGGAACATTTTGTAAGCATTAATCTGAAATTTCTATACTAATATTAAAATTAATGTCTGTCTTTATCAAGAATTATTTTTATAAAAACAATTATTTTCAAATATTAAAACAAATCTCAGTGTTCATCAAATGTCTTATATACTTGCACACGAATTTTGCATGGCCTGTTCCAGAAAGGACCTTAAATTTTTGTAAATCAAGTTAAAACAGCGCTCTGCATTTCTTTCCTGACATTTCTAAGCCGTGCTTAATTGGAGTTTCGGGCATCCCAGAAAATAAAATATCATATCTCTGTCTTCAGCACTGGAGGGTAAATTGTTTGCACAATAAAAATAACAAGAAAAATAAGTACTATACTAATTTGTTTATTGCAATTTTTACATATGGATTTTTTTTTTTTTCATAGTATCCTCAATTATACAGGATCCTTTCAGTCATGACTAAAGAATCCACTTAGAACCCACAATTTGTATCTACAATGATACAAACAATATGTAATGACAGCATAGAGTCATCTTTAATCTAATTGTTTTGCTTGGGTAAATATATTTCCTCCAAACAATGAAAGCTATATATTTGTATGTAAAGCCACAAAATGCTAATCTTCAGCAAAGATGCTTGCAGAATGTGTTTCATTGGTTTTCTTCAAAAATATTATTTTACTTCGTTGGTAAATTACAAAGGAAATTATAAATCTAAAATAAAAAGGTAGATCATTTGCAGTTAATAGTGGGAGTCTGTAATTCTATTAAATATGCCAACAATATTATATGTGTTTTAACAGCCCCCATGTTAGAGATAAGAGCAGGTAGATGATTTTCAGAGATAGTTACTATGTGATTGTAAGTCATTACCAATCTATTAGAACATATATTAATAATTAGCAGATCACCTAGGTATACAAACTCCTGAAAGTCTGTGTAGGTTGCTTACCCATATGGTCCCTTGGAATTTTGGCAAGTACAAAGTACCCAGTACAAGCAAAAGCGAAAGTTGGTGAGGTAGTTTTGCACAAATTTATGGTAAGATGCTTTTATATACCTATAGTAACATCATAGTATTTGTTGGGAATGTCAAAGATAGACATTTCTAAGGTGGGGATTATCATGAATACACGAGTCTATGAAAACTGAATAGATTTTTTTTCCTTCTGACTAGGTAATCTCCATAGGTCCTTTCCAACATCAACCATTCTGAAATTCTGTGTTTTCAAATCTTCAAATATTTTATAATGCAGAAATAATAACTGTATTTTGTTGCCTGTAACTTCTAACTTGTATGCAATTACTTGTCATACAGTAGCCAAAAATGTCTTATGGACGTGAAAGGCTCCATAAAATGTAAGGACTTAGGTAAAAGAACAGGTTCTTATAATAAAATGGAACGTGAATGTGAAAGAAAACATGAATGTGAATGAGAAAGCCAATCATGAAAATTACGAATGGACTAATGGAGAAATTTATTTTGAGAGAGAAACATATAATGTGGAGAACTCATTTAAAAACAGTTCCAAATTTTACTGATGAAACTTGATGAGAACACAGACACTTTCGCTGGTTAAAAGACTTGGTAATTGCTGAAAATTTTTATGTATAATTTGCCATAGTTTGCCACGGGGCAGACCACCAATTATAAGCTTAGAAAAAAGTACTACATATCAGATACTCTATAGAAACTGTATCTGTAACTGGCTTTGGGCAGCCTTTTATCATGTACTTTTATAATTTGGCTTCTGCAGGTGGAAGGATTTTGGTGCTTGTTTAGACTTAATACAGACTTAATAAATTAATAATGGAGCAAGAGATGCAATACAAGTATAAGTAGAAGATAATAAAGCCACCTAATTTTAAAGACATGTTAAAATGGTTGTAAGGAAGATCCTAACTTGATCTACTTTTTTCTTTCGCAATTTACTTAGGGTGCGGTGTGTAACTAATCAACTAATAGTAATCATTCGGGTGATACCATGAAATACATATAAGCCCTTGGAGCAGTAGTGATACATTTATCTCATTGATGCAGAACCACTTTGGGGAATCTGTATTCCTTTATTGAGTATAATGTCACCTGGAGTTACTCCATGAACATGTGACGGCCCAGTCAATCGCATGAGGTTGGCCCTTCTCTACTAGCCTAGAGAGAGTGGGGAGGAGGTGGAAAGGAGGAGGTGGTCTTTGTTTATTTGTTTCTTAACTTGCTGTTTTTTTAACAAGCTATTTCTGTAAATACTATATCTTCATTTACCAGTGTAACAATGCGCACAGCGCAGCTGGCAACCGCCACCGCACACCGGGCCCCCTGGCCGGCTGGTCTAGGCCGCGGCCCTCGGGCATTACGGCCTGCTAAGGCCTGCCCCTCTGACGTGATCCATGCACCGGCACGTCGCACCACCCAGACACCTCCCGCTACCCTGTCAGGGAGCCCACTCTTATCGTCCCCCTAGGCCGACATCCGCTGAGGGAGAAGCAGATCGTGATGTCAACCCAGCCCAGGTCCGCATCAAGTTAGGAAGCTCGATCGGGGCATGCCGCCTGGAATGAGGGTACAGCCCAGATGACTGACAATAACAACTCCATAGGAGCCAAGGTCAACCACCAACTTTATTAGGGAACTAAAAGGTTTATGTATCAGGGGTAAAGGGGCGGAGAAAGGGAGGAGTGAGTTGAGGGATTGGGTGGATGTTAATTAATGGACCCCTGTGGTTGGTGGAGCTCTGTTGGTGGGCGATCAGTTGGCTGAAGCACATTGCTCTGGCCCCCACTGTTGGGAGTTATAAACGGGGAGTAGAGCTACCCTGTA
>VWPW01018642.1:0-11393 GCA_013389825.1 Crypturellus undulatus
TTTTTTTTTTTTTTTTTGCTTTCCTATTTTCATAGAGCAGTTAGAAAATAATTTGAAAAGGAAATGTCACAGTTTAAACTTTTTTTCACTGTGAAAATAGACTTAAGAAGTGATCCATGAAACATCAGCAAAAAGTGTTTGGCCAGATTCAGTTGTATCAGGGTAGCAATCAGCAGGCAGATTATAAGAATTTGTATGCTGCCCATTTTGGGGCTGAGGGGAAAATATTTTCCTGTATTTTCCATACTAAAAGGAAAAAAAATTGCTAGTGAACAAATATGGACTTTTAGTGAGTTCCTACTGACATCAACTATGTGTAAGTAAGAAATGAGCACACTAGTGGTCAAGAAAGACTTCTCATGAGATGAAATCCCTGTATGATGCCTTCCTCTTATGACACCTCTTGCAACAAAAGAACGTTCAACTCTACATTTATCGCAGTATTGTTTGAATTCACATACTGGCTTTCCATTAAGGTAGAAAAGAGAACAACCCCTAATATTTCTCTGCATCTTGGGATTTTAGCGAATCGTTGCTTCAAGCATCCCTGCCCAAGGAGTGAGGATGAGTGGAGGAAGTGGCAAGAGAAGTTCTGATCTATGTGAGGGCACTGACATTGAGGGCGGACATTAGACATCGCTATTATCCAAAGAGAACCTGCCAAAGACACCGGCTTTGCGGAGAAGCCGATACCTGGCACGAGGAACCGCAGCGCCTCCTGTCCCGCTGAGGCAACAACCTGGGGGGTTGTTGTCTCTACCACTGAGGCCTGACCCGTCAAGATCTTGTACAGGGGGCATTTCTGCTCATCAGGAGCATCTCACTCAGCCTACCTCAATGGGGGACATGTGAGAACCAGCCCTGCAACTGGCTTGGAAATCCGAGCCATAGATCTAAGTATTTCCCTATTTTATTGTTTCTCAAACTACAGAGGGAGGAAAATTAATTCCCTGTGTAATTCCATTGAAATCTAGCATGTGAGTTGAGAGACTGCATTTGCTTAAGTCTGTACCAATACTTATAAGATGAATTTTGGCCCAGAACATGTTGGCTGATGGCCCTTTATTGGGAGATGAACTGGATTCCTTTAGTGGGAAGATTCCCTGGCCACTGGGAGTAGTGGTGGGGAGAGAGGAGAGGAGAGGAGAGGAGAAGGGAGAGGAGAGGAGAGGAGAGGAGAGGAGAGGAGAGGAGAGGAGAGGAGAGGAGCAGCATAACAGAGCATGGAGACCATGATAATTAATGGTTTGCCAGGTGGAAGGAGACCCAGAATGAGAGTGTGGCCATTCCAGCATTTAATTCATCTGCTGTGAGCTTTCAAAGTCAAATCCATAGCTTGAATGCAGCCTTATCCACCCAGAGTGGCAGCACATAGAGCTCATATACTTGCTGTTATTTAAAAAATACACCAGCTTGGGTTAAGTTGTTCTGCTGGAGCAATAGGAGCTCCAGGAGAACAGAGCTGGAAAGAGGCTGAAAGGGATTTTAAAGGAAGTGAGGGAGCATGACAAGTCAGAGCCACTTGCTCTTCTCAGAAAGGAACGTAAGGAAGATGTAGCCCTTTTCTAAGTTTTGCATTTCCTGGAGACAAATTCTCAGTCTATCTGTCTGAGCTATTTAAAAGTTGCTAGGGTTGAAGGCTATAGCTCTGTCAAGCACAGATTTTCTACATCTTTTTAATACAGAGATACAAAATATAACTCTATAGCTTTAAACAAAGTGGGTCACAATGCAAGGGGAAAAAAAAAAGCATTTGCCTTCTGAAACTCCCAGCAAAGTGATCACTGCTGGATAAAGGATTCTTTGGTTCTCTACAGGGCAAGCAGCTCAGAAGTGCTGTGGCTTGTAAATTAAGACATGGAAGACACTGCTGATTTAAAAGTCAAAATTAATAATCCAGTCAGCATAGCATCCCTTGATTTCCTTTATTTCTGCAGTAAATACAACTTATTTAAAAGTATTATTATACCTCAGTTTGTTACAAATGTTTGCATTTGTGAAACGTAGCATCTTTATGTCTTCTGTTTGCTCAGGTAGCAGCTGTGTCTCAGAGACTTCTCTTTGCATTTGAGCTTTCCCACCATTACCTGTATCTTTTTCACCTCCAAAATCGATTACACAGTAATTCAGTACAAGCTATCAGAGACCTCTGGACACTGTGGACTGCACAGAGCTTCTGACCAAGGCACGCACAACACTCAATCCGCACACGTGGCTTGGGATTGCTCGCCATTTCTAGGTTTAATTCACCTTTTTGGAGACGTGCTGTTAAACGTGCAGAGATCTGGAGCTCCACTCAGACACAGAGCCTCCTTCCAGGCTTGATGTAGCTGTTGGGAGCCTGGTTTTGCCTTGAACGTTAGGGTTATAGGGTTGTGCAGCGATGCCAGCACCTTCAGCCCGGGCGAGCTGGGGCTGAGCCCAGAGGTGCTGTGGAAGGAAGGGAGTAGGAAAACGTTTGGGTTGGAAGAGAGAATTATCCCTGTTGCTATAATGACTACCAAGCCTCACTGGAAAAAGCAACTTCTTGTCGTGCTTTGTTCAGGAGGGTTTTTTTTTTTTTTTTTTTTCAAGCACTGTTGACAGCTCCAAATGTTCAAAACCTACAGTATGACCCCCAAATCATACGCCTGCCTGTAAAATAATAAATGTGGAGCTATTCTACTTTACTTGCTGGATTTTGAGCTGTTGGGGTGCACCTGGGTCACATTTGCAATCTTTATTCTCTAACTATCAGGTCTAGAAACGCACTTCTTTAAAGGAAGAAAAAAGAAAGGAACAGGGAAGCAGGGTTTCTAACCTCGTTACACAACTCTGGGAGTTGGAGTGTAAGTGAAACATCAAACATCACAAGACTTGTGATAAAATCATGAGAGCTGACAACATCAATTTAGAGTAGGAGGTGGGATAGCAGGGGAAACTCAGGGCAAGTGAGTTTAGTTTTTATCTTACTGGTTTTTATAGGCTGGCTGCTTTTATCTTCCATCAGACGCCTGCAGTGGCAGTTATTGCTCTGTGCATGACATGCATGGCATTAAAAGGTCACCTCTGTGTGGCTTCTGTGCAGCACATCTTGCTGCCAGGGACTCCATGGGGCACCACAGTTACACCTGGGGTCAGTGTCACACAAAGAGCCACTGCAGAAGGGCAGGGTGAAGGGTCTGGGGGGGGACCCCAGGCCCTGGTGCGTGATGAACATGGGGTGTCTTCTCGCAGCTGCGATGTTGGCTGTCCAGGGGAGGAATATTGTGCTGAGAACCCACCCGCCGGGTGCTTGGAAAGCCCTGACTGCCACATCTTCCACAGCTCAGAATGTTCCTAAGAAAGAATCACAGGGAAACCTCAGAGTCAACACAGAGTTGAACCTTTCACTAGAATAAATTAGCTGTAATCAAGCCAAGTAATTAGAGGATCGTTATGATGATAGGTCAGCAGACTGGCCAGATCAAGAATTCAGGTCAGTCTTAAGTAATGCCAAGGTGGTATCGGTGACAAAGCGGCCAGCTGCCCCTCTACTAGGACTAGCAGTTTCCAACCCGTGTTTGACTTGTTTGAGATCCTCCCATTGGGCAAAGGGACTCGCAGGGCCCCTCACACATAGGCACCGTGCTGCCATCAGCAGCTCTCCTGTCCCAGATGTGAAAAACACCCGGGTCATGAGGGGCCAGGCAGGAGCCAGCTCCAGCACCACGAATCCTCCTGATGTTCCATAGTAATCCCGTGATTTCACGGAAGGTGGAAGCCCTGCTTCAAACAGGCAGGTGATTTCAGTGATCTTGCACAGCTCCCACGGCCAGCAGGCTCTGCAGGCCAACTTGGTGTGACAAGGTCCAGTTTTCGTAAAAGACATAATGCTGATATTATTTATACATATATATATATATATATATATATATATATAAAATATAATGTGTATATAATATATAGGTATAAAATAATATATATTTATTATATATATTATATAATCTTATATTTTATATATATATATATAAAATGCTGATATATACATACACACAGACACACACACATATATGCTCGACAAATATGCACACACATATATCCTCGACTCATTAAGCAGGTATCTGCATTCCCCTGCAGGAATGACGTTAAGCCAGAGTTATGCAAAAAAAAATAGGAGAGTATTATAATTATTCCCCCCACCGCAAGCATTACAACGCCAGGAAATTCAGGTTAGGTGTTTATGCAAAATGTGGCAGTACTGAAATGAGGAATTCAGCCATCCAAGTAACCCCGTGTGCTCAGAGGCGATACGTACCCGTGTGTGACAGAACTCCATTTGCCATCTGAATTGAGATAAATTTTGATTTTTTAAAGAAAGATAGAATATTTTTAAAGATTGATTCCAGTATGTATTTTCCGGTGGCATGTGACAGCAGGAGCAGGGCCGGACCCTGCCGTCCCCGCGCGGTGCCTTGACGCTGGGCGCGTGCGGTAGATGCCGTCTCGCGGCCCATGCCACCGGCGGAGGTCGCAGAAGGAAACGCACGGTCATCACCGGCTGCTTTCCGGGGGGAGCTGAGGTTAGTCCTCTGGATTTAAAATCTCACCACAGAGAACAAGATTGGGTAACCACAATGACTCGACTCAAAGAACTGGCAACGTTGACATCGTGGCGGCATTCCTCAAAATCTCAAGGCAGAGCCCTGCCCACATTGTTGTTGTTCTTTTAATAAATCACAATCAAAAAATGTAGGAAAACTCCATTAGCACTTCAGAATTTTCCTTCAGCCGCCATCAATCTTCCTTCTCTTCAGACAGGCTAAACGATGCCGGTCAGTCAGTAACGTTGCATCAGCCCAAGGAGCTGAACATGGGAAGTGAGGGGACAGACCCGATCTGTGCTGTGTGTCTGACTGACTGACATAAAGGAAAACTGCTCGGAAAGGGAAATCTTAAGTAAGTACAAATGCTTAGCAAGAGTGCGCAGGAATCAGGAACTACTGCAGTATGAAACCCAGGGAGGCCTAAAAGTGCCATTGAGGGGCACCCGGGCTTGGAGCTGCCTGTCCTGCAGGGCTGCGGCTCTGCCAGCAGCGAGGACAGACACACGGACAGGACAGGGAGCCCCGCGGCGCTGAGACCCTCCTGGCTCCCATCGGACACGTTTCCTCCACACGTCTGCAGCTCCGAGCCAGCTCTGGCGCCTTCGTGGAGGAGTTTTCGGTGACCTGTGTATTAGGACACGGGTTTTGAATGCTCCAACACAACCTTTCTTTCAAGCTTGCCACGTGTGTAGGAACAGAATGTCTTGCTGCTTTGCAGAGATCCCAAAATAACCCCTAAGCAAGGCAAATACTAAGGTAGGAATAAAGGAACGTATACGCACATACAGACAGCACATGGGCTAGGTCTGGGGAAGCCAACAAGAAAAGCATGTTTTTCTCTTCCTGGACTGCTGAGCAGCTCTGGGAGGGCTCTGTGAACTGCTCCTGGCTACTTCATCCAACAGCGCAACGACTTTCACTGTCCTGGGACAAACCACATCCAAAACACTGGGCTCTCCTCAGGGAGAAGCTGGAAAAGGTGCAAAGGGGATAAGGACACAAAGTTGCCCATCCGCTCACGTGGGACCCGACTTCCCCTCGCAGTCGGATGCGGTGGAATTGGAACAGGNGAAGCTGGAGAAGGTGCAAAGGGGATAAGAAGGACACGAGGTTGCCCATCCGCTCACGTGGGACCCGACTTCCCCTCGCAGTCGGATGCGGTGGAATTGGAACAGGTCTATCAGATCACCGCGCAGGCCGTATTTGAAGAGCAGGATTAATATCTTCCCACAGCCATCCACAATGAAGAACACTCCAGTTGCCAAAATAATCCTGCCCTGAATAGCGCAATCCGCAGGTGGCAAGCAGCTCTCCATGGATTTGCTTTCGGGGTGCTTATTAACTATCCCTATTTCACAGCAGCACCGTTCTCTCCTACACACTGGAGCGTTTCTTTCCGTGGGGCCTGTTGGCCACGGAATCAGCATCCCGGGTTCTGTCCCGAAAGGCTGGATCCACGTTACCAACTGACGGGTTGCTCCTTGCCAAGACATTTTTGGAGGAATTAGAAAAATCCTGCTCACAAAAGGGAATTATATGGGGTACTTAGGCAAAACAGGCATTCCATTTAGAAATATAATTACTTTTGCTATTCTGTCATGAAAAAGAATTTGGTAGTGAGGGATACAACAGAGAAAATTATTAGTGTGTTGACACTTCCAATATAAATAGAAAACAGACCTGGCTGAAACTAAGTGGGAAATACAAAAAAAAAAGAGAGAGAAAATATGTGAGGTTACCAACTGGGGAGATAACTTAGGACCCCCTAGCGCGTTCTTTCCCGGGGAAGCACTGTCCCATATGCTGCTGTTTGCATTTTAATTCCATGTGCTTTTATCTGGCAACTAATGTACAGTTTCTCCCGCATTGCCAGGAGAATCCAATTCTTCTGCACGATGCCCTGGCACATGGCAAGGCAGGCGCTATTCCGCACTGCCAGGAAGAGCCCGGAATGGGACCCGCTCCTATTCCCACACTGTCACCCAAGGATGGATTCAGACCTCCCCTCTGGAGACCAAACGCGCGACTGCAGTCCCAGTGGGACTGCGTGTCCGGACGTGGCCTTTCCTGCAAGTGTTCTGCTTTAGTCCTAGGAGGAATATTTTTATCCAGCATCTTCCTTCTTAATGATATTAATGATTTATCACATATGGTGCGCTATATTTTTATAAAGCTGTGAGATACCATGGTGATTAACACCATACGAGGACCTAAATAGAAGGGAAGGGAACGGCAGAAATGTCCTCCTAGCAGATACAAGGCTTTGGTGGGTTTTTAGGAAATGTGTCTCAGCTGCATGATTTTACTCCGGACAGAAGAACTGTAGGAGTTCCATGAGAGAAGCCTGTGCTGTACTTGCTCGTGCTGTACTTGGAGACAACAAGAGACCTTATGTTTAATTTCTCCCTGGCTCTAATTGGGATTCTCAGATCAATTATGCAAGCAGAGATTGATTAGTCTAGCTCTTTTGATCACATGGATTTATTACTTTGATTTAAGAAGGCAGGAGGAAAAAGGAAAGTAAAAACTAGAAGTAACCCCTTGTGTTCTTTTATACACATACATGTATTTATATATGTATGTATGCGTATGTGTGTGTGTCTCTCACCATGTTGCTTGCAAAGAGAAGACTCCAGATTCACAAAGCCTTGCACATTTATCCCATGGATATCACAGCCCACACACAAACCTGCTCCCTGAATCAACATTCTCCACGTGAGAATCTCATCACTTTTACCTGCCCGCTGGAGCCCTGGGAGAGCCTGGAGCCTCCCCGGGGCTGTTCTGAGCAAGCACCCTGGAGCCAGGCCCAGTGCCAGCTGACCCAGCATTCCCAGAGTCCCTGGCCCGCTCGGATTTGAGCTGCCCCTCCGTGTTGCTGGATCCCAAAGGAGGAGTCTGCTGAAGCACGGCCAGGCCAGGGAAAAAATATATTATGTATATAACTTTGGTATCTCCATGTAGACTTGACTGTGGAGGCTCTGCTCCCATTTCCATACGTATGTAGCTGGCTGCACATGTAAATTAAAGAGGTAAATTAAAGGAGGATTCTGGCTGGACTTTATAGAGGTGCCATATCCCTGTCCGCTGCCTGCAAATACCAAAACCGCAGGGCAGATCCTGCTGCAGGTTGCCCTGCTGAAGCCAAGGGCTGCGAGCAGGATGGGGCTCCCAGGGTTTGCCAGGCTCTGGCCTCCACCCCTGCCTCTCCCACAAAAAGGGAGGCCCTTTAAAAGGGAGGCCATGCCAATCGGGTGGGATGAGTTCTTGGAAAAGCTAGAAATAAGTGACAACGTTGCTTCTGCTAATAGTATCTAAATTCCTATTAACATAGCACCCAGGATCCAGCGCCATGCAGGAGATGCCACAACTCAGGACAAAAATACAGTCCTGCTCGCAACGACTTAAGGTAGAAGGCACCCAAGCAGGTCGTTTTCCCCGTGCCAGGGCCAGCTTCGCATTATTCCTAAGTAATCGGAGTGTAACGCACCACTCCTGCAGACGGCAAACACTGCTCGGGCGTTTATTTAACTTTCTGCATGATAAAGTCCTACCTCTACTGCAGTCTGTGCAGTCTTTCCCCGGAGGTGGCCAGCAAGCGCCACGCATTCTGCCTTGCGCCCATCTGCAGCTGGTAGCATTTAGCCCAAGAGATGCACTGGGCTAGATTAGTTAGATGTAGTTAGTTGATGATTAGCTAGATGTAGTTAGTTAGATACTAACTACATTGCACTGCAATTATTGGCACGCTACTTTCTGGATTAAAAACATAATCGTGCAACTAGTAGTTTTTCATCAAGGAACCTCTCTCGGCTGCCCACCCCCACAAATATGTCAAAACTGATATTCAGAACATTTGTGTTATGAAAGCAGCTCCACAAAGTTGTAAACAAGACACGAGGGGCTGGGAAATAGGCAAGTCACAGAGAAGAGCACAGAAATGAGGTTCCTAAGTAACTTTATGGATACTTCGTGTAAGCTCATACAGATGTGAATGATATGCGGCATAATAGAGCACACAGAGTCCCTTGTCTTTGCAAAAAAAAATATATATATATATATAAACCACTTGATTAGAAAAAAATTAAGCATTCCTGCAGATGCTTAAACATGGAACAAACTCAAGTCAGGCAGGTAGCTGTCTTCAGTAAAACTATTTCAGCGTTTAGTTACTTACCTGCCCAATTTAACATCTCCAGGGTCATGGTCTTGGAATAACGCTTTTACTGAATTTCAATAAAAATCAACTAGTATTCTTTAAAATAGTAAGATTTTAGTATAAGTAAGTGTTACTATTCTTATGTGCAAATGTGCAAAATAAGTATTCCTAATTGTTACAACTTCTGCACGTAGAGCAATATTATTAGTACTACTGCCAGAGCCATACAGGTCAGGCAGGCCTAATTTCTCATGTGGATGAACTGACTCTGATAGGAGTAACTTTCTTTGATTTCATTTAAATTACTTGGAAAGAAGCGAGAGTTAATCTGAAAAAAAGCCAGACAACGATGCCAGAATGAAGGAGTCTACAGGAGGGTTATAGTAGAACCACGAGTTTTAAATTCACACGTTGGCTTGCACAAAAAGAACATTTTCTTACGAAGATAAAAGCCTCCACGTGTAATAACTCGATATATAGACAAGCCCTAAGGGCTTGCATCTTGAGCACTTAACATTTTTGGCCCTGTCTTAATGGATAAAAAAAAGGCGTGTTTCTCACTCGCGTTAGCCCAGTCAAAGTAGCTTAAGATGATGAAAAAGCCTTGGGCTTTGGCGAGACGGAGGTACCAGGGCGTGAGGCGAGCGCATACACCGCGGCATGGGCAACGCTGCCATGAGCACGCACTCACCTTGGCCCGTTACAGCAGGCGGGAGCGGGAGCCGGGATGCAGCGCGGCTCCAGGGGCCCATTCCCACAGCTGGGATCCACATGGGTTGGTGCAGGGAGCAGCACGCAAGTCATGATGCTTCATGGTGGAAAGCAGCTGGGGAAAATACAAATCGAAACTTTTAACTTACTAAGGGTTTTTTTTCCCCGCTAAGAGTAGGAGCCTCCAGAAGGAGCAGTTACATCGAGCTCACGCTACGCGGCCCTCGCTCCGGAGCGCCCCAAATGCTACAGCTGTCCGGGAAGGCGGCGCCGGAGCCGCTTGGAAAGTCCCCGGCGCGAGGACGCGCGGGACCCTCAGAGAGGCAGAGCTGCAAGATGACAAGTAGGCAGAACTGATGAAAAGGAGAAAGAAACATTTCAAGTTTAGAACCAGACTTCCACGGCGCGTTCGTTAGCATGTGGCAATTAACATATGCTAACTTTCCTTCTTTTTTTTTTCTTTTTTTTTTTTTTTAAAGTCTGGCCAAGTTTTGTATAAAAATATGGGAGTCAAAAAAATAAAAATAAACAAACAAAAAACAGAAAAAAAACCTTTTTATTTATTTCATGCAGAATAGTGAATGATTGCTGAACTAACAGGTTCTGAAAGAGCAACTATCCGGATCCTATTCCAGATATAACCCGGAATCATTCTGTTTCTTAAGCACTGCTGTTACATGGACCGTTTTGGTGAAACAACAGTATTTGCAGTACCTGTTCCTCTAATATTACGTTTCTGTTATTACAGACGCGTGTTTTTCAGATAGAGACCATTTCTACTCGGTGGGTTGCTCTGGCCAGATACAAACGTCCAAGTTTTCCTGGCAGAGCTGCTCGAGCGGCCTGCCATCAGCCCAGCGCTCCGGCTCTGCATTCACTCGCTTGGTAATTCCAGCACAAGTTGTTCCCTACAGCCACATCCCTACTGGGGGCTGCCGTTTGCTGGCACATCCCAGCACGACGGCTCTGTTGCCCCTTGGATCTCCACAGCGGTGGCTGTCGGCGCGGACATGCCCGGCTCTGGTCACCTTAACTGCAGTTGGAAATAACGGGCAACGTCCCTCAGTGCTCCATTCCCCTAGACCTCGCTGCGCCAGGGTGAATTCTGTCCCACTCCGCTAGGATTCTGCCTTGTGATAGCAGCGTCCACATAAAAAAACAACTGGGAAAGATGCAAAGCGCTGGGTGAGACACAGGCCTCCCGCTGCGCAAAGGCAGAGCCCACAGCCGAGCTGCCCCGGCGAACGGGGAGGCGGAAAGCGGCGCTGGACAGATGGAGCGAGCGCGAGCGGACGTGCGGATCTCACCGCTGCTCCGTGGGTTGCAGGGGACGGCGCTATCCCAGGGCGGCCCCACGCGCACCGCTCGCCACGGCCACGACGGGCGTTTCTGTCCGCAGAGGGGGCCGCGTCCTGCCCCTGCCACCCCGGCTGCCCCTCGCTCCGGCCGAGGCCGGGCGGCCGCAGCTCCGACCCGCTCTGGGGCAGCCGCCCCGACGGAGCAGAGTGCGAGGGGCCGTCTCGTTGCAAGGCCCCGCGCAGACAGGGCTCTGCGCCTGACATCCTGCAAGCAGCTGCCCCTTTCCCATCCTTGGGAGGCTCTAGGGCAAACACTCAGCAGAGTGATTCTTTTTTCATTTCCCAGAAATTAGTATATTTGCAATTATGGGGCCCAGGAAGTCACACAGCAGCCCAGCTGGCTCCTGCTGCCTTTGCGTGGTGGGGTACCAGGGATGTCATTGCACACAGACAGGTACTTCTGTGCGTGTGTACGTGCGCGCAGGGCTGTGCGCGCCACCTGCGCGCCGCGCGGGCAGGCAGCAGTCGCTGTCGCTGCCCCGACGCGCCCGTCTCCCCTGGCACCCGGCGAGCAGCGCGATCCATGGCCCTGGCCCTGGGAACGCGGCCCGGCCGCTGTCCCAGCGCGACCCGCGAGCCCCGCGGGCGCACGGGGAGCCG
>VWPW01018642.1:11737-28163 GCA_013389825.1 Crypturellus undulatus
CTTCCTCCTCCTCCTCCCCCCTCCTCAATTCTCCCTTTTTATTTTTTTTAACAAAACCCTTCCTCCTCCTCCTTGTTTTTTTCCCCCCAAAGTTAAACTTCCTGCTGCCGGCGCGGCCGCGCGGGGGACGCTCTCCCGCACCCGCGCCAGCTGGAGCTGTCAAAACTTCCTGCGCGCCGCGGGCCCCGCGTACAATGAAGCGGCGGCCGCAGCCGGGCAGCGCCCGGGGCCTCTGAGAGGGGAGGGAAGAGGGAGGGAAGGAGGGAGGGAGCGGGGGGGGGGGGCGCCCGGCGGCGGGAGAGGCCGCCTCGCTCGCTCGCTCGCTCTCTCCACCTCGTCCCGCCCCGGCGGAGCCGCGCGGGGGGTGTCATTGTGCGCCAGGGCCGGCCCGCCCGCCCCCGCCTCCCGCCCCGTGCTGCTCCCCCTGCTACCTGCGCGGCTCGGCGGCGGCTGAGGCCAGCGATGCGCGGCGGCGGCGCGGGAGGCGGAGGTGAGGAGGCGAGGAGCCGCGGGAGCAGGAGGAGCACCGGGATCCCCAGCGCCGGCCTCGCCTTCCTCCTCCTCCTCCTCCTCCCCATCCATGTGTCTCTCTCGTCCTGCTGACTAGGATGTCAACGGAGGACAGGAGCCCGGTGGTGGCGGTGGCGGAGCCGCCTCAGCAGCAGCAGCCCCCCGAGCCCGGAGCTCCCCCCGCAGCAGCGGCGGCGGCGGCGGCAGCCACAGACAAAAGACCTAGGGGCCGGCCTCGCAAAGATGGCGCTTCCCCTTTCCAGAGAGCCAGAAAGAAGTAAGTTGGGCGCCGCCGGCTGCGAGGCGCCCGGCGCCCGCGGAGCTGTCAGCGCCCGCGGGCGGCCCCGCAGCCCCCTCCGCCGTGCCATTTGGAGAGGGGCCTCCTTTCTCCCGCTCCGCTCCCCTTTGCACTTTCGCCTCCGCCGCCTTCACCTTTGTCTTCCTCCGCCCGCTCTGCCTTCGCACTTCCCTCGATCCCGGCTCTTTCCCCCCTCTTCCTTTGGAGTTTCTCTTCGACTCCCCCTTTCCCCCCCCCGCACCTTCCTCCTCCTTTTGGGTTCTCCCCTCCTCCAGGACGCTCCGTCGCCGCCAGCGTCGCGCGGCTCCCCCCTGCTCCGCGCTATAGTTCCTCGCTGGCTTTATTATTATTTAAAGAGAAAGAAGCGCTTTTTTTTTTCTTTTTTTTTTTTTTTGCCCCAAGCGCAGGGCGACCACGGCGCTTCTCCCCGCTCGCGGGCGCGGCCACAGCCGCGGCCGCGCAGCGCGCACAAACTTCGGGCCGGACTTTCGCCGTGTGCGCGGCCGGCGGCGCCGGGCGCAGCTGTCAAGGGCCGCCCGCGGAGGGACGCCGGACGGGGCGGCGGAGCACAACAAACACCGCGGGCGGAGGAGGGGGGAGCCGCCGCCTCCTCCTCTTCCTCCTCCTCCTCCTCCGCCCTGGCGGATTTCCCTTCGCCGCAGCCCGGGCACTGCCCCGCAGGCCGGCGGGGCGGGGCGGGGGGGAGGCGCAGCGCGACGTGCGTGTTCGTTACCCCCAACGGCCCCAACGGCCGCGCGCGCNGCGGCGCAGGAAGCGAGGGGCCGGCGGGACATGGCGAAGTTGGGGCGCCGCGGCGCCAGGTAGAGCCCGCGCGGCGCGGGGGAGGCGCCCGCGGCGGCGGGGCGCCCATGGAGGCAGGGCCGGCACAAAGGTAGGCGAGGAGCCCGCGGGCAGCGCGGCGGCCGGGCCCGCTGCCCTTTGTGTTAAAGGGGCCGTTTGGCAGCGGTCGGGGCCGTTTAAACGGACGAGTTGCGGCTCCTGCTTAACGCCCAGGCGGGCGGCTGGGTCTCGCTGAAGTGACGAAGCGCTGGGAGGGAATCCTGCGAGCAGGAAAGAACGCGTGTGAACGAAATACACGCATATATAATTTTCTACAATAATTTCGATTGTTTTTACGTGTTCACGCTACATAGATACTCCAGAACGAAGCTGTCATTAGTCAGGGATGTCTGAGTGCTTTTTTAAAGCTTCTTGGTGAAACTTTCCCTTGAAACATTTTAAAATGTCTTTCCCCCCTCCCCCCCCGCTTGCTTTTGGTGGAGATGCGTCATTCACAGTCTCTTTCTTCAAAAATCTAACGTTTTAGCTCAATGCAAATTTTCTCATAATGCCAGTTGAAAGTAGTTGGCAAACACACATTCACTTATATGTTTGTTTAAGTTTGCTGGCTTTACACCTCGGTTTGGCATACTTGTTTTATTCTACATATAGAACCCAGGCCTCCTACAGAAAACTTTTGAGTTTTGAGGAAAATATGAATGTGTCCAAAGTGTGCCAGTCTTTTCAGAACGCCACAGTATAAAAAGTGAGCTGCCCTACAACCAAGGGTTCTCCAAATACTATTGTTCGTGAAAATTGTCATTTCTTTTGTGCCAACTTGGGGTTCTGTACATGCTTGGTAAAGAGTGGGTGTTAGAGAGAGAATCCATTTTCAGTTATCTTTCTGGTGTTGTGGGAATATTGTCAAGCCGTATTAGTCGGAAATAGATATTTTCTAGTAAAAATATTTACTAATCTTGACAGGAGTATAAACATTTGCATAAGAGCCAAAAATGAAGTTGGCGGAGACAAAAATGAGAAGGTTTAAATACTTTTTTTCCTTTTTTTGGTGGGGGGGGGGGTGAGTTTGAGCTCTGTGGTGTGTGACTACAACCTAATCATGCCAGGTGTCCTTCAGTATCTTTATAGAAAAACGGTGATATTGGTTAAGATGTTATAATTACACTGTCATAAGTACTTCTAAAACTAGTTGTGTATCAGCAATAGTGATTTTCTGAGTTTTTCAAAGAGTAGATGAAGACTTTTTATTTGCATCTGTTTGGGGGAAAAAAAGGGTTTTATTTTGTAAATCTTCCTATTTAGGCAATACTGATTAGAATTAGCCAAGCGTGGGCAGAAGTAAAGTAAAAAGCAACTTGTGTTGTTTTCCTCTAACTGCTTGGATACGTCTTCCTTCTCACTTTGCACTTTCCAGTTGGATTAATGTGCCTCATGTAAACCAGATAAAAGAGCATATGTCGGACCATTTTCTGTACTGTAATCACACGTCTAAATCACTATTAGCCATTCAAATTGTTCCACCGCTTTATCCCATTATAGGAAATGTTCCATTGAGTGTTGGGTCTAAGTGCAGCCTAAGTAATGATAAAACCAAGAGCCCTGCATTAAAACAGCATAGACAAAAAAATAGAATAATCCCTGAGCAATGGATGCCTCCATTAAGGAAGAAAACAGTATTTGAAAATGCTGTAGGTTGGTATTTTACCTTCTTGAAGGCCGTGGATGTAACCAGCTGAGACTTCTTTTAAAACTAGGAATCAATCAGTTCGTGCTGTCAACTAGAGAATCTTTTGTGGTGTTGTTACCTGGAGAGCTACTGCTCATGGAGAATGGTGTTAGGACAACATTTTATTATTATTTGAAGGAAAGGCATAACTTAGTGTGCAGCTCTATGAACAGCATTGTCAGGAAACGTAATCTTAGGTGAACGGTTCATTTTTATTATTTGTATTATAATTGTGCCTAGAGGCCAGGGCACCATTGCGCTGCATAGGGTACAAATGCATAAGCAAACATTGCTTCTGCACAAACAACTTCATAATCTAAATGTAGAGATAAGGCTGCGTGTAAATACAAGAAATGCCTTGGGAAAGTGCAGGGGAGCAGCAGGAGCGCTATGAGGACAGGAACAGGCAGAAGGAGTTCGGGTGCTCCGGCTGTCTCAACATTGGAAATGATTCATAGGCATCACACTTGGAGGAGATATTTAAAGGAGAGTAACATTGTCACCCTGAGGATTTTCGCAGATAACTTGTTTCCTGCCTGAAGTGCCAGACAAACACTCAAATTTTCTTCCTTACATTTTGGTGCGTGGCTTTCTGCACAGAGCAGAGGTAGAAGCTTAAGGGCTGGAGCTGGGCTAGGCCATGCAGCACCTTGACACTGGAAATGGGTAGGTCATTCTTGATACAATCTGTAAGGAAAGAAGAACATGAAGAACTGTAATCAAAGCAACTAATGAGGAAAATATTTTTTGTAATAATGAACTTTCAAATGAATTGAAAAGGTGGCAAAAATACATTTAAAGCCAAAAAAGAGAAAAAAGCTGCAGTACAGAAGATACAAAATAGTGAGAAAATAAACCTTTATGTGTATGGTTAGAAAAGAGGACATGAATCTTGCTCATCTGGTGTAGAAGAAAGTGGAAATACTTAGAGACCATTTGTTGTGTGGTCTGAAATCTTGAATACTGTGTAGGAGGTATCCTGTACATGGATTAAACTTTGGCTCCCAGGATATGGGCCTGAGTGACAGGAAGGTTGTCACACAGAACTTGCAGTGTAGGCTATTGGTTTTGTTTTGCCTGTGTTGACATTGTGTAAACAGCTGGTTATTTGTGAAAATGTGTTGGAATAGTATTGTACGGATGCAGGGGGCATTTCTGTAATCTAAGTACTAGAGCTTTGTTAATCTATCCATGCTGTAAGCAGCAGTGTCTGCTGATGCAGGAAGCTGCATCTTCTTGGAAAAAGTTTAGTAGCAAAAGTCTCCTTAATTGTGGTCACGATAACAATTACTCTACAATTTGGTATGTTAGTTCATTATAAACTTTATTTCCAGCATCCATTAGACTTTCAATATATGTTTTTAATCATTTTTGCAAATGCATGTATTTTAAAATGGCCCAGAATAATGGTTTTGAAAAGTTTATATTTGATCAGTGTAAACTTTTTTTTGGGGGGGAAGAGGGGGCTTATTTGTAATTATTTATTTTTTTGCCTGAATATTTCATTAGTTACTTTGCCCAATATCAGCTGCACTACCCTTCAAAGACCATTGGTTTCATAGATGCAGATAGTTTTATAGACACGTAAGCATGATATATTTGCCAGGAAATAACTATTTAAGTTTTTTTTCATTAATCATCATAACTGGATTTGTATTAGGATAAGACAATATTTAAAGATATCTACACTCATTTCTAAGGAACCTTAACGTAACCCAGTTATGTCTCCTTAGTTCATCGCACACCTTCTGTGTGAGCCTTATTAGCACCTACTTTCCCTCTCATTTCCAAATTTACTATTTGCAAATATAAAATTGATATTGTGAGATAAAATGAGAACATACATAAATATGTGCTTACAGATAGGGCTTGTCATAATTACCTGGAAAAACTGAGGTCTTTGGATGCTGGACTTTGTACAAGCACTGTATGGATAAGGATTAGGACACTAGGCAAAGGGTGGCCTGTAGTTCTGACTGTACAAGCCATGTCTCAGGGTGCTTGGCTAAAAGCACCATAAAAGCTCCTATATGTGATGGGTTTTATAGAATTATTTTGCAGAGTTGTCAGAGTTGATAAATGCTCATTAACATGCACTATTGTCCTCACTTGTGTCTTAAAGGTGAGTGAGTTTATGGTTAGTATTCGGGGTGGATTTTACTCTATAACCTTAGCCTACAATTTTCACAATTTCAAACAGGCCACATTGTCAAATTAAGAATGCTTTGAATTATTCCTCCCTTGCAGTTTTCAGTTGTGGTTGTTGGTTTATTAGTATTTGGATATGATAATCAATTGAGTTTATGTAGCACTTTCCATGCAAGCATCTCCAAGATCTATCAGACAGTAATGGAAAGCTAAGTCTTTGAAATCTGCACGTTATGTTATGTACATTGATTATAAGGCTCCTCTTTGCAGAGGTAGAAATAAGAACCCAATCTTTTGGTTTCCCCACTCTGACCTATCTACACCAGGTATCTTCAATGACATAAGAAGCTTTTCAAGGCCCAAAATATAAAATAACTCAACTTTCTTGTCTTTGCAAAGATTCTTTTTTTTTTCTTTTTTTCTTGTTAACATGTCAGACTCCTAACATTCTATAACTGTTCTTTTTGAGATAAATAATAAGAAATGGACATTATTTCTTGTTGAAATAACTAGCATTCTGTGCATTTTAATTGCCCAATACTAGACAATGACACCAGACATTTCCATTTGTGCCATTCCCGAGTTCACCAGGTGGTGCAATCAAGACAAGTTTGGGCACTTGCTTCAAGAACTACATTGAGTAAGTTTTTCTAACAGCACTGGTGCCTTCATTTTTTCAAAAGTCAGGCAAAGTAAGAAAAAACTCTCAAAATCTTGATTACTCATTAATTAGAAAAATGCAGGCAGTGAGTATACAGAACGCAGAAGGTGGTGATTTTCCCCAAGCCCCGTAAATCTCAAGCTGGCTCTGGCCGCCCGGCAGCAGACGCCCTGCCCTGCCGGTGCTGCCAGCTGTTTGCTCTCCCCTCGTGCTGACCCAGGCGTTTGCGGAGCCATGTGCCGAAGCACGGTGGGAAACTGAGCTGGGCTCAGACGAACCTGGCAGAGCCTCGTGTTTGCGATAGCAGCAGGGAGGAGGCCGAGCTAGCGGCCAGGGAGCTGAGAGGCAGAGCTGGCTTGGGGAGCGCTGCCAGCTTTAAGTGCCTGTGAAGCTACGGCGCCGGTTCTGTGAAATTTGATTTGATTTTCTTTTCTTTCTTTCTTTCTTTTTTTTTTTTTTTGGCTCATTCATGTTAATTCCTTAATACGGGAGTTTGTGGGAGATTTCTACAACCTGTAGTCATGTTACACGTTACATATGCCAATTGGTTTAAAAAATGGAGTAGAGAGGGTTCTTCACAGCATTTAGGCAAGTGGCTTGCTGTAGTCTAACTTACTCTTGCACTAAAATAACTGCATTGATTAAATATGGAACTGAGATTCTAACTTTGGTCTTCTGTGTTATGGTACCTAAGATAATAGTCCAATTTAAATGTTTTATGTTAATAGCTCATTTATGGTATTCTAGAGGTACCTTCCTACAGATATGTCAATATACAGGTATTATAATAAAATAACACTCTAGCCCCTTTCAGAATATTCTCCCCTTAAATATATTTGGTAGTGGTTTTTTTTATTATGTCACACATGCAGCAAATCCTCTTGCTAGCCATTCCAATATAAATATAATTACTCACTGGAAATGCTATACTTACCAACATTGGTATTGTCGAGGAAGCTGTTGGAAATCCTATCCCACTAGGAAATTTATCCCCCAAATCTAGGGATTTACTCTTTTAATGCTTCATTACTGACAATAAATTCTTGTCAACAGTTTTAATGAGGCTAGCGGAAGAAATCAGCATTAGGAAACTTTGCCAGTTTCTGATTCAATCCATTATGTTTTTACAGTCTTCCAAGTACCTGCAGTTGAATCACTTGCGTGGCACAGTCAGGCATCACAAGTTTGGGTAGTGCAGACGTGGTCCAAAAGTGCAGGCTCTGCAGCTAAGCACCTCTCTGCATTTTGTGTCGTGGTTTCAGAAGCCTTAGCTGATCCAGAAGGACTTCTAGAAGGACTGGGATTTTGGGGATAATGGCTTTTTCTTCATGTCTTTTTCTGGTAGTCGTGACCATCTATAGTGTTCCTGGGTAGCTTTTTCATCAAAACATGGTAAGATAGAGCCACAATCCTTTTTTCTTTTTTTCTTTTTTTTTTAATTAATATTCTTTTTTAAAATTTATTCTTTTTTATTTTTAATAAAATGAATGTTTAGTTTCATGATACTGTCATACACAAATGGAACTGTAAAACCACGGACAATTTGAGTCATCCTGCTCATTCTTCTTTTGAGTGCTATTTTTGACACGTCTTTCTCCAACTTCTTTTAACGTATTCAATGAATGCAATTCCACTATATTCCTAGGTAATCAAGATTTAGTGATTTTCTAAAATAAAAATAATATTCTTTGCTGATGAAGCCAGTTTTGTACCATTGACAGTTAAGTCTTTGCACAGTCGTTATGGAAAAAAATTGTCCCCCTCTTATAATGAATTTTTATTCATTAGGAGGATCTATTGTCTCCTTTGTTCTGCCCTGAACAAACTTAACTGCTATTAATATATTCCGGAATAAGATTTGCCTTCATTGATAACAGCTTCATGCTCCTGACTTACCTAGTACGTCTCTCAAAGTTTACTTTTTATTTTCTTAATTTTGTTCTGTTCATTTGGACCACTTTTCCATTTATCAATATTATTTTAATTATGATTTTTGTCCTCAAAAAGTGTTTATAACCCTACATCAGGTATGTCCTGAAGGAAGAAGTCTCTTTGAAATCTCTCACATTGGCAGAGAATAATTTGCAAATAAATGCCCTTTGAATGTTGCTTGTTTATCATGGCCCACACGTCTTAAGGCAGCTTCACCGGGACTCTGTTGTCAAAGATGATCGCTAATGGCTTAGGGATGACTCCTGGGCTTCTTTCATCCAGTCTTGCTAACCTGAATTTCCCTGGCTATTTAACAAAAAAAAAAAAAAGGGGGGGGGGGGGGGGGCAGGGGGCGCATTTTAAAAGTATTTGGTTTTCATTAATCAGTTTTATGAAGGCTGAAGGACATAGGATAGTCTTTGATTCTGACATGTTATTCTTTTACATGGTGCGTACCTGACTTTTTTTGTCTTTGTTTTTACTTCTGAAATATTTTTGACACTTTTGTTTGCTTTTTGTATTGCACTGTGGCAATAATGTGTGCTGTGCTTTTATTTCAGAATTCCGAGTTTTATCCTTGGCTGTTTATACTGTTCCTTTATCCTCATTAAATGCCCTTGTTTCCGTTTCTAACATGAGTCTTTTTACGTTCAGACCGTTATTACTTGCTGCTTTTGATGCAGCCCATATTGTTCTTCCTGCGTTTCCTATCTTCTCTCCAGGCTGGAATAGTTTGCCATTGTGTGTGTTCTAATATAATGACTGCCAGCCCTCCTTCAAATACTACTCCCAAGAGATTCTAGCAAAAAAAGCTCAAATAGTTTATTGAAATTTGCTTTTATTTTTGCAGTTAAATGAAGATAAAGATTTGTTCTCCTTTTTCTATGGCCTTCATTTTCCTTTTTCCTTGGCATATTGTCTCTTGTTACCATTTTCAGCCAAATTACTCTATGTATTTAGACTTTAAACTGAGACCCTCCCAAATAGCAAAGGATAAATAACTGTTCTCCTGACACCCTCAGCTTTGTGCAACCATTGTCCTTAACATTTACCACAACAATGTTGAGCTGTTGGTTCTGTTATTTTGCTTTTCCAATAGATGTCTGGGTGACTAAGGACTCCCATTACCCTCAAGATAAACACTTTGAAAGCTCTGTTGCTTAGAAAGACTTGCCCATCTTCACCTCATTTGGCCAATGGGACAGTTTCTCTCCCAGCCTTTTCAGTTCCTTAGTCCCTGTCCCCATCCCCTGTCCCCTATATTTTTGGTTTTTGTTCCCATATTTTTCCTCCTAATTTTATTTCCCTGTAAGAAAAAAACAAAACAAAACAACAAGAATAACAACAAAAAAACAGAACACAAGTGATTGATGAGTTTCTGGTTGTTTGGGTGTCTCCTCTTCACTTGGCCTCTTGATCTTCTAGAACTGCATCAGAAGGGAACCTTCCTCAGAAATGGGCTGCACACTTGTAGTTGTGAAGACAGGCTGCCAAATGGGAACTTCAAAATAAAATTCAGAAGAAAAAANCTATATTTTCGGTTTTTGCTCCCATATTTTTCCTCCTACTTTTATCTCCTTGTAGGAAAAAAACAAAACAAAACAAACAACAAGAACAACAACAAAAAAAACAGAACACAAGTGATTGATGAGTTTCTGGTTGTTTGGGTGTCTCCTCTTCACTTGGCCTCTTGATCTTCTAGAACTGCATCAGAAGGGAACCTTCCTCAGAAATGGGCTGCACACTTGTAGTTGTGAAGACAGGCTGCCAAATGGGAACTTCAAAATAAAATTCAGAAGAAAAAAAAAAGGCAGAAGACTCGTGCTGTTTTCTTCAAATCTCCTGGTTGCTAAATTTGGCTAATTTTTTGTTGTGTTTTGTATTGATTGGTTGTATCTGGCAGTAGTGTAGCGTGCTGGGAGCTGAAGCTCTCTGCTTCTTCCCAGTGGCTGTGCTCATGGATAACCCTAGGGAATGCTGGGAATGGCCAATGTCTCCTGCGCTTTTGAGTTGTTGGGTGATTGTTGGTGCAGTTCTGACCTGGGCCTCTTCAGACAGCCCTCTGGGTCCATCCAGAGCCACCTGGCTTTTCCTGTCGGTAGTTAATGTGGCCGCTGTGTTCTGGAGGCTGAGAATCCCATAGCGTGGATGGGGGCCAGGCAATACCAGTGGCCTCTGGAGCACAGAACATCAACCAAAATGTTGGGGAATACTCACGAGACAAGTCATCCATAAGCAGATCAAAGGAAGTATTTCCCTAATGTCTTTCATACAGCAAGATTGTTTTATAGATGGCTTTTTTTGTTGCTTCTTTTTAGAGTATGGAATGGGAGAGTATTCTCAGTCCTCTCTGGCTCTGTGTGCAGCTTGAAGTAGAACAATTTCTGTTTAAAGTGTGTTTGTTGACAATGAAGAAACACTAAAACTCAGCACAGCAATTCAAGTATTCTGTGTACTCTACATATGGCCTTCTTAGATAAGGGGACCCTGGCAGAAGGCACTGGGGAAGGTGCTGGTGATTGTGCACCTGCTCCATGGGCATGCAGGGCATTGCACCTCCAGGCTGGTCAAACAGATACAGTGGGGGGTTAATTTACTGATAATTTAATGTAAATAAATGTTGTCTAAAAAATATTTTCAGTTTACTTTTTCCAGTTCATGCTTGCTCTTTTTTTTCCACTTTCCTCACTTTTCACTTTGTCTTGATGGGCAAAAAGGACTCCCCTCCCCGGCCAAAAAAAAAGTGACCTCCAGCACATTGTTCTAAGGGTTTTTCTAGACTAAGGTTTAAGGAAATATGAAAGAGTTTCTTGTCTGCACTTAGTTAACATGCTCACGGCTTTTAAAAAGTCAAGTTGTAACTGTCTTGAATGTAAATAAACTTGTTGAGTTCAAACTTGGGCTCTCATCACATTATCTTCAAATTTTGCTGTTTTCCTTGTTTGACTTGAATTTTAAAATTATTGTGATAGTTTTCTTATCAGGTTTCTATTCAAATGCTGTAAAGGTTGTTAAGCTTGGAGCAGTGCCTCCAAGCAGAGAGCCCTTCTGTCCTTCAGCATGCCCCCAAGAACATTGAGTCGTGTTTATTTGTCTCCATGCTGGTGAGCATTAAAAGCTGTTTTGGATGTTGGGAGTTTACGGCATAGTTACGGCACAGGTGAACAAAAAATAACTTTTTTGCTTTCCTCAAAGGAAGGCATTACAGAGAAGTGCATTTCCTTCAACATGTAGCCCAAAGTGAATCTGGACAGTGTGTACCTGTGTGGATTTGGCCATGTCGCATGGTTTGGGAGCATCTCCTATAGCCAATATTAGTAATGGGCCTTGGGGACAGGGCAGAGACTGAATTCCAGTTCCCACAGTCATGCTACCTGGGTTTCTTTTCCAGCAGTACTGTGATGTTACAGTTTCTAGTTGAATTGTTTTCTTTCCAAGCTTTAGAAGAATAATGATGTTTATTTTACTTCTTAAAGGAGCGTCCTAATGAATAGTAGGAAGTGTATTCAAATAACCTCGATTCCGCTTAAGTGCATAGCCAAAAGAGAGAAGTAGGTACCTCTGAAGTGCAGTTCAGAAGGACTATGAAGGTCTGAACCAGGAGTTTCTTTAGAGACATCTGAAGCACTCACTAAAAGACTCAAGAATTTGGGTGTGATTTAGGCCATCTTACTATAACCCGCATGCCCTGATCTCCATGGTCTCTTCTTCTGCAGCATGAGCGGGTCACATGGCCGGGTTTCAGCACTGTGTATAATTACAGAGCTATGTAAACAACTAATTGCACTTCAAAAATAATTGCATACCATTTTGGAAAGTTACTCTGACCTGTTTAGAGAAGGAGATTAGACCAAATGACCTTCTGAGGTTCCTTCCAGCCTTACTTATCCTATGATCCTATCCTAGGAACATCCTTTTTCGTGTGTATTTCTCAATGAGTCACTATTGCCATGTCCACTGTTTTTGCACAGTGAATGATACATGATATAATAATGCACCTTTATTTTATGAAAGGTATCTTCTTATATTACTTCTTGGAAAAAAAAGGAGACTTTACCAAATCTTCCTTTCATTTGTTCCATATTCCCTTTGTTACCTGGTGATTCCGAAACTGTTAATGCTGTGATTCCACATACACTAGATAAATGATTACTTTTCAACAGTGCTTATCAGAAATAGTCTCAGCTTTTCCTATTCCCATTTTTCTTCTTGAAAGATATTTTTTATAGTTTACCTGTTAGAAAAGGCCAAGCCTATTTTCATTACTTTATAGAAATATACCAGAATTTGTTTTCTCACTGGAGTTCCCTCATGCTTTTTTGTGATGCTATTGAAAAGTTTTGTCCTGCCTATGCTAGCAGCTAACAACTCACGTTATTAGGAATGAATCATTTCCCTATAGCCCCTGTGTGTTTGGGTATAGCCTATTTTTCTACCTCTTTTCTTCTCTTGCACCTTCTTTTCAACTTGTAATCTGCCCATTCTGTGTGTCTTTCTTTTTAAGGCCTTTTAAAATCCATGTATTCATCCCCTTATTTCTGTGTCTGGTGCACATAAGTTCCAGGTAAGCAATACTGCACACCTACAATACAACACCACACAGCATTCAGTTCTGCAGCAGAGTTTACCCACACCAGCACTTACAAAATAGACACAGGTCACAACACTCTAGTGTCTTCTATAGCTTTTGTGTAAGAAAGCACCATGCGCAATGCTAATGCCAGGTAAATAGTTCTGTTTGGAATGATGGAAATAAAGAAATATATAAAGAAATACAAAATAGTACAAGATTTGAAGACCTGTATTTTTCATTTCAAAGATTCTCTCAGAAATGCTGTCCTTTTTACCTGAGATCATCTCTATTTCTCCATTGGTATCCTTGTTTGCACTGTGCTAAAAATACTCTAGTGGGCAAATCTGGCAACTCTTGGGGAGGTGGTTTACAATATTGCTGCCTTTAGCTGCCTGTGCTGATGCTCTGTTGGAAGATACCAACCATGCAGGTAAAGAAGTCATGGACTCCAGCTGTTTGGGGTTTCTACCTCAAAACTGCATTAATGATGGTGTTAATTATGCTGATACAGGCTTTGCAGTGTGATGCCCTAACTCTGCCATCCCCGTCACAGGAATGTTGAAGGATGGAAAGGCGACAGGAGAGGGAGATACCTTGACTCTTCCTTGCAATATTTGCGAAAATTTTTCTGTCAAAGCCCTACATACAGAAAGATACGGTGCTTTATGTTGAGAAAGCTATTTCAGTTGCCTACCTTACATTACTGTTTACATTTTATTTACTAATGGCGTGTTTATTACTGTGTATGGAATCCTAGTTGTAATGGCTTGAAATAATGAATATGTAGTCAATACATGGTGTGGGGTTTCTTTTTGGCGGGGGGAGAAGGGGGGAACTCTACAATGTGCTGTTGCCCAGACTTTGATTCCAGATTTATAATGGATTTCATGTTTGCAGGTACGGGAAGCAGGGAAGAGGGAAAAAGAAAAGAATATAGTTTAGATGCTTATCTCTGGAGACTCTTGTTGCTCACATTAGAACCTCCAAAATCCCTCACATGGATTAAAAAAGAGGTCTAACTACTATTTTTAATACACGCTTTGACATGAAAAGCAGAAGTAATAGAGAAACTGTATTCACAGTTCACCTTTACATTTTAGTAGAATCAACAATGAGTTTCTTTTCCTGCTCTCCTTAAGATTAAGCTACTTAGGGCTTAATCTTATGTAATTATTATGTATTTTTTAAATAATATTATTAGATAACCACTGGAGGCAAAGGTGTGAAGCTGCAGGCCTAGTGGAATTCTGAAGAAGCACCAAATGTCTGAAAAGGGTGGACACACGTTTGTGCTTCTTAACATAGAATTTGGAGTGCTTTAAATCAATGAAGTTGGTCAAAAGTGTGATTCAACTGTTGTAGCCAAATGACAGTTTTGTTGTGAAGCCTGTCTCTTATTTCTATATGTTTTGGGTCTATAATTTTAAAGGAAACATTTCAAATGCAGACCATTATATATATATATATGTATGTATGTATATAAAATATGTATGTATGTCTAATTTTCTCTTGGTTGTTGTAAAATAATATTCTCCAAGAGTCAGAAATTCTGAATTGTCTGCAGGACAAGCAGGTGAGGCTCCTAAATGCTTCTTGAGTAACTCAAGCCAATTGAACCCTTGAGTTAATCATTTGGAGTCCACCATTCAGGTAGCTGTAAGTTTTCATCCAAATACACATTAAATTCATAGTTTCTCTTGCTTAAAAAGAAAAAGTCCCTTTTGTGAGAGACAAGTCACAGGCCCGCTTTATGGCAAAGTAATAGCATGACTGGTGTTGGATCTTGCCTGACTGTTGCAGTAAATATTACAGTTTTGTCCTTGGTCCTAATTTTTATGGTAATGAATATACTTTGGCATTAAAAAAATGAAATACCACATCTTCCATCCGAAAATATATTTTTGTGTTTGAAGCTCGTAGGAGGCACAACACCACCTAATATGACTTCATAGATCTTAGCTTGCAGCTTGGGTCACACGAATGGTAGGGAAAAGTACTGGAAGTAATTTATTATTATTGCTTTAAGCAACTGTTATTAAATTGCAACTTGTTTTGTTTGTGCTAACATACTTAAACTTGTCAGGTAACCGATTACTTGGGTAACCCATTACCTGATGTGTTAAAGTATGCACTTTTTGAAAGGGTGTAACAGGTTTGAAAATACGTGTAAATTTAAGGTATAAAAGCACAAACAACTTGGAGTGCGAATTTATGGTGTGTCTGTGTCAATCTGCAAATGGAAGGTCTTTCACCTGTGTTGCAGTTTACATAAGTAGGACTTTTATGGGGTAGCTAGTGCAAACTTGGTGCTCGATAGGTGAGCTCTAGCCTGTGAGACAGACACAAATCAATTTTATTTCCTACAGTTTGGGGATCATACAAATTGTGTCCACTTGTAGTTACCCTCTTTGGTTTAACAGTAGCTTGAGATCAACTGGACTCAAAATGACCAATTAGAAAACATTTAAATTGTACCAAGATAAATGATCAAGAGGAGTTTGCCTGCCTTAAACTAAGGGGCTACCAGCACTAAAGCAAATGGGCAAATAGTTTAACACACAAACAGTGTTTTAGCAGCTCACTTGTTGGTTGAACCCAAATAACTGACTCTTAACACAAACTAAAATGTTGACATTAAGGTTTTGACAAAGATAGTTAAGGTCCTTCTTGTGGCAGCCTCAACACACTGATGTGCGTGGCTACCAGAGATGTGCTGATAAGGGTAGCAGGAGCGCTCATTGTAGCCAGAAGATATTTGTGTCCAGACCTGTACAAACATGGCACAATGACTCTTAGACAATAGCTACTTATCTTGGAGTAAACACATATAGAGTGGTTTTTTTTTTTTTTTTTTTTTCCCTCTAATGTGAATGCTTTCTTTATAGATTTTACCCTAATCTCTTTGAGAACTGGACTGAAAAGCAGCTGAGGTTAAGACTGGACACCCCGGGTGTTGCTCAGTGTAGAGGGTAGGACAGGCAGTACTGGTCCAGTTCCTCAGGAACTCGGGTGCAGGACCATGCAGGTTTGGGGGCTCGTTCTGTGCAGACTTTGCCAGTTGCTCAGTGCATTTAGTGATGACTCCTCACGAGGATACCAAGGGGAATACTGAACTTTGCTTATCCGCAACAGAAGTTTGCACCCGTCTTATGTGTCTAGTTGCAGCTTGTTAAAACAGAGATTTCCATCCAAAATTTCATATTAGTGAGAATTTTAAGAAAACTGGTAAGAGCAGCAGCAGAAGAATTTCACAAGAATTGGTGTGTGTGTGTGTGTGTGTGTGTGTGTGTGTGTGTGTGTGTAGGAAAGTTGAGCCGAGGTAGTTGCTTTACTGCTGAATTTGGAAGGCTCCTTCATGAGTAGGTATCACTACAGGCGAAGTGAGAGTTGCATAATATTTTCTTGGTTTGTTTTTGTCTCTATTGCCTGTGGAAGAGAAAAACTTGGCAAGGGCTGATGCTGGCTCAGGAAAGTACTTTTTCTAGACGGACATTTGTCAAGCCCGAGTCGTTAGCTAGCCAGACGCAGAGGGGTTTTGCAGAAACACATAAAATCAAAAGAGAGGGTCCGTTTTGCCCGGACCAGCCCCAGACAAGCGAGGACGTGGCTGCTAGCGGAGGCGCAGGAGCCCCTCGAAGCGCTCCGTAACTTTTTGAGCGGTGCCGCTTTGTTAAAGGGGAAAGCGGCGCTCGGCGCAGGAGGAGGGGAAGGCGGCGAGAGCTGCGGGACGGGAGCGGCGCCCAGGGCGCCCCCGCGGCCGCCGCCGGCTGCGGCGCG
>VWPW01018642.1:28261-218607 GCA_013389825.1 Crypturellus undulatus
TCCCCTTCCCCTGCGCTCCCCTCCCCCTCCTCCTCCTCCCCCTCCTCCTGCTCCGGCGGCTCCGCGCTGGCTCGGGGAGGATCCCGGCGCTGAAGTTGCGAGGCGATCGCGGCCGTGGCGCAGCGCTCCGCGGGCGCCGCCGCCATGGGGGCCCTCTAGGAGCGGCGCGGCGGCCTGGGCAGCGCGTGCCGAGCGGGCGAGGAACATGGCTGCTCCGCGGGAGCGCTGAGCCCCACGCCCGCAACATGTAAATAACTTCTCTTTCCTCCGGGAGAACCGCGCCGGCGCCCATGCCAGCCCCTCCATTTTCCAGAAGGGATTGGTGAGAGGCTCCCGAGGGCCGGGTTATGTTGTGCACAACCAACTCGCTGGCGGTGAGTGGCTCCGGCTTCAACTTCTTTGTATTAAAGGGCAAAATGTGACAGCGGCGCCGAGCTATATATGGCGATCGGCGCTGAGGGGAGAGGGGCGCGGGGGGGGCCCGCGGCGCCCGCCCGCAAACTTAGCGGCAGCGCCGGGGAGCCGCCGAGTCGCGAGAGGGGGGAATTTCACACCCTTCGGTCCCCAAACACCCTCCTGAACGGAGGGACGCGGCTGTAGGTGCTGCACGTACGTGCGCCGGGCGCTCCCCGCCCGCCGCCGCCAGCCACGAGCCGGGCTGCGCTGCCTCGCACCCTGCGCCCGGGCTGCCCCTCGGGCTGCGCGTGGCCCCGCACGCGCGTGGGCCGCGCGCGCAGCACCCCGCAGCCCCGGCTCTATGTGGTTACTATGGAGCGGCTCCCTCCTTCCTTTCTTTTCGCTTCCCTGTTTCATTTCCTGATGAGAGTTCTGGAGTGACGGAAAACGTAAAAAATGGAATGCGAACAGGATTTTTTTTTTCTCTATATATATTTGCCCATTTTGCAAAGCAAAGTCTTTTTTTTCTAATTTTGCGTGGTTTCAGAGCGAACCTTTACAGTGTTCATCTTAGATTTTTCCCAACTACCTTTTATCTATAGTTTTAAATAATAATAAAAAAGCCCTCCTAAAATAGACAATGTGCATAGCACATAATGGATGTTCCTACCCTCCAATACACTGTTTTTTTGTATGAGCAGTGAGCAAATAGGTCATAAGTCAAAGTAAGTGTTACGTAACCGACTTGCTTTAGCAAACTTGATGGAAATTGTAAGGAAATATTAAGTATGTTTTGTTTTTATTTTTAGTGGACAAGGTGAGCAGTTAGTGCTCTCTTTTTGAGTGGGGTTACTTCGTAGCTGGTTGATTACAAAAAAAAAAGGGAAAAAAAAGAGGAAAAATCTTTTAAAAACCTGGGCCAGCTAATTCATATGGTGTTATATATTTTCTTTAAAAGATATATTTTGCTAATGCGTCTAATTCTGGATATTATTAACATCAATGTTATAGCTAGAATCATTACATAATTAAAAATGTTCATGTTAGTGTGTTTTTTATTCCTTAATTTTCTTGTTTCCTACAATATTTTTCTTTTTTTGGCATAATTACAATTTTGAAGAAACTAAAGATTGATACGAAAACAGTTTCTCTTTTTTGTCCTGGTTGCAATAAAGCAGTGGTAGGTTAATACTTCTACTGCCAAGCTGACACACATAGGCAGACATTTAAAGATTCTCGGTGGTTATATAAAATACTACATATCAAAGTAAACAAATTAGTAAGCCCGAGTATCCTCGTAGGGTTTTTTGTGTGTTCTCTGTACATCATGAAGTGGTTAGCGAACTATGTTACATCTTCCTGCACAATAAAATACACTTGCTATGGAAGAACCTGCATCTCCCAGGCCATATAGTGCAAATATTTTAACCATCTACTTGTAGGATAAATGGAAACAGGAGGCAAAATGTAATTTTATCAGCAGTATTGATGTGGTTGACTGTGTCTGTGATACACATTCATTAGTCTCATTAATGACTATGTTTAATTTGTTAATATTTTAGAGTACTGGTGGATATCTCCTTCACTGCTTTATTGTAAATATAAATTTTCTTTTAGCTGTATGTTTGTATGTTAGCTGTATGGAGTTCGAGTGTCCATAGCTTCACTTGCCAGGCTGCTCTGCAAACTGCTTTGTGTCTCTACTCTCCTTGTGTTCTATTTTTTCCCTGCAAAACAATAAGCAATATTTTGTCTACATTAAATCTAGCCACTCTTGATGGAGAATGCTGTTTTGTAGATGCTTGTCCCTGAGTTTTGCTGTAATTATTTTGTCACGCTGTGTACTAGGTTGACTTCCATCTCCTTTATTCCTGCTCTATTCTTCCCCAAGCGGAAACTCCTGCAGAGTTTTGGCAAAATGTTCTCTTGAGAGTTTGGGGGCAGGGAAGGGAGCTCTGTCTGGACTGTCATTTATGTGTGTTGCCAGTGGAAAGTAGTTGCATCATGTACACTTTCTGCTCTCCTAACATGTGGTCCTTCCTTGGGCTCGCCTGAAAAGGGCAGCACAAAGCTGAAGAGCAGAGCAGAAATGAAAAGCAGCTGTATATTGATTTTTGGTTTTGTTTTGGGCTAAAAGCACTGTTCCACATATGTTTTAGAGGGTATTTCCAACCTGAAATCTACTTAGTTGTACGAAATAAAATTGAAAGTATTCTCTTTATCATCATAGCTCTCAGTCCTTATAGCACAGCTATACACACAGCTTTGTGTGTTTTAAAAGCTGTGTTTTAAAACACAGCTTTGCAACTGTGTTTTGCTGTTTTTCAAGTGGATAGAAAATACTTAGTATTAGAATAATACATACTTTTTAGTATGGAGCATTCAGTCCAGGAAAAGGGAAACTGCCTGGAAAGCGTTGTCAAATGTACCCTGCAAAATAGCTAGAGGAAAGATAGGTCTTTTGCTTTGTTTTCTACAATATTAGCAATTACGAAGGTCCTGGAAATTGTATGTTTTCAGAAATAAGCCTTCAAATGAGAGTTGCCGGTGGGCCTTTAGCTGGTCTTCTGTATTTCTGTCGCTGCTTTGGAAATCCTTTTGGCGGGTTGGTGCTCACTGGCACCCTCCCAAAACGTGATATCACGGCTCTCGGATGTCCTGCTGCAATGCGTGGCATTTGCTGTGTCACAGCGGTGCACGTCGGGACGCTGAGGTGAACCAGGAAATGTCAGAAAAATTTGGTAGGAAAGAGCCACAGTGCCCTGTTGGGTTGTACCGAAAACAGGCGACGGCTTTCTGCTTGAGAGCATCCAGAGCTCGGTGTTCTTCATCTGCTCAACGAACACATTTTTAACTGGGTGGTCTTCACGGATTATTATTTTTTTGTTCTTAATATCAAACGTCTTGGATTATCAGTGCTTATCAAAATGAGTGGCAAAGCATGAGAACTGAACTTGTTTCCTTGAAAATATTTTTGATTTTTAAAAATGGATCCTAAATTATATGTAGCCTTCTCAGGATTTATTTTCATTTCAAAGCTGAGTGGCAAGGCCAGGCCTAAATGTAGCCTGTATGGCACATATGGAGGATGTTTGAATCCTCCCTAAGATCTGTTATAAGTTAGTTTTAACAACATACACATTTCTGTCCATCTCTTGCACATAGGCTCTCGCTTGTGTATATTTGCTGCTGAAATGTTCCACAGCAAGTGTGGCTCCTGCTAATTGTGCCTTTGTAATATAGCTAGAAAACAAATAATGTAGCACTGGCTACTTTGACCTGTGTTTGCATCCTAGCTGTCAAGGTTGGAAAGGTAAATAGTTAAGTTATGTTGCTTCATTAGATACTTATAGAAAATGAAGGCTTGTGGATTTCTGTTTGAATTTGTTTAGTCAGGGCTGGCCATTCTCAGGTGCAATTTTATTTCAACCATATATTCTTTATTTTAGATGGAAGGGAATAGATTAATTCTGAACACAAACACTTCCATGTTGTTTTATATTTGCATTTTTTCTCTGATTACTGTTCTTATTTTTAATTTTCATGCCAAAATGGCCTAGTGCTGTGAAAAGATCATGTTGGTGGCTTTTGTAAGACTCTTATTAAGGAAGAAGAATATGTGAGAGCAGATTTTTATTTTTACTTTTGTTTTTTAGCTTGCCTTCTGCCCTTTTCTTGGGTTTAGTTTGTTCTCGTGCCCCTGGTAGCATCTGCACCAGCTGCTTCAGAGGAAGGTGTGACAACCTCTGGAGCAGGCAGTTATGGATAAGCCTTCCATCGGGAATCTCTGCAGTGGTTTGTGCCACGAAGAATGACAGCTGTGGTTTTTTTCCAGAGTTTAAGCAACCTCAAGCGTTGCTTGCATTCGACTTGGGTGATTTTTGGCTCTCCAGTTTTGCAGCACCACTGAGGAGTTAAAACTGTCAGACCAAGTAAGAGGCACTGAAGGTGGTCAAGGAGAAGGTGTCTAGAGCCTTTTCTAACCATTTCCAGGGTTGCTTGACTAGGACCAAGCAACAAATGTGTGTTAGCTGCTGTCAGGGCTGTGTTGGGCGCTGGATATTCGGGGTTTGGTTGCCGTCATTGCAGGAGCTACGGTTCACTCTGTCTTGAACTGCCATAAAATGGAGGCCTGGCTTGAACAGTTCCAGTGTAATCTTTGGTAGCCGTTTCTTGTTGGGAAAACCTTACTCCATGGTATTTTAGTTGGAAGCTGATTGCACATGGGAATGAGTACAAAAAGGTAGAGTGCTTTGGGGAGGGCTTTGCTTTTGCAGTGATCAGAAAAGGGGGATCAGAAAAGGGGCATGTAAGGTTTAAGACAGATGAGGATGGGAAGCCTGGATTTCACCCCTTCCCTCCTTGAGCATTTGCTCACCTGTGAGCAGTCATTTTCCTTCATTGGGCCCTTGTCTCATTTTTCCCTTGTTACAAAAAACAGGGTTTTTTTTAATTAAAAAAGTGGTTGTGATAGCAATGTAAGGACAGTGCTACAGAGCTCCAAGAGCCGCAAAATTTGAATGCCAGTCCTTGAACAGAGAATGTGTCAGTAAAGAAGGTCTGAAGATTTTTTCAAAAGTGGTTTGTGTGGATGAGGGTACAGTTTCTTAAAACTAATAGTCTGGGACGGGCAGTGAGGCCTGTATGTTCTGCTCAGTCTCTGTATTACACATCAAATAACTAAATATTTACTTTTTATATTTGCCTTCAGGTAGTAAAACCACCTAAGTGATGTAGGGTGATGTTTAACTCTCAGGGCTTCTTAAGTTACCGTTTGACTTCTGTTTTTCGGGAATGCCCGTAGCTGTTCAGCAGGTCCTGATGACCGTTGTTCGGCTACCGCACCGGTTGTCTAACTTTTCCATAGAAAGCATCAAAATCCCTATGCTGGATCCTGGCATACCTGCTCTCTTGGACATTTCCATTGGCTTCCTTGGGAATATTTTGGAATCATTTGACTTCTGTTTAGTATGTTAGTGGGAAGGCCGACTTTCTAAACCTGGCTAGGGAGCCCAAAGTCGTCACTGCCAGCTGTGGCAGGCACTTGCTGCCCCTTCCTGGGTGCTGCCCAGGAGAGAGGAAGGCCAAGGGAGAAACTCTGCTCCTTGATGCAGCTCCGTACAGGGCGCGTGGAAGCAACCCTTCGTGTTTATTTCCTTTCATGTGGCTGCCCAGCCTTCAGTGTCTGCTGCTGACAGCTTCACCAGCCACTGCTTTCATTATTAATGCCTCGATATCTCCAAATAAAGAACTGTTAGTGAATAAGTACTTTATGGATTCATTTAATTATTAATCAAGGTGACAGCGTATTCTCTAAGGTACAGAATTATGTTTCAAAAGAGGTCTGAAGTCAATAGAAGGTTTTCCATTAAAATTAAATGGAGAAAAAAAGGACATGAGAATAAATGCTTACTAGTGGAAATAAAGATTCAATAATCCAATCTCTTCTCTACTATTTTTTGGAATAGCTAGGACTGATTGCCCAAATCTGCGCAGAATGGGATTTTTTAGAGAAAAAAAAAAAAAAAAGTTGCGGAATAGTTTTTTGCTCTTCAAATTTCAGCAAATTGTGAAGATAGTTTCCTGCCAAGTTAGGTTCCATGAAATGGTGCTAATTTGAAATGGTAAAAATTATGTGCAATTTATTGCATAAGCTTGTTCCCGATTTCTGTATCATATTCCTGTTGGCCAATACCTTATGTTTTGCTCCTATTGCTTCTAGATAGTGACTCATGTTGTATGTACAGAAGAATATTTAGGCCAAATCTAGGCTGTTCAGAGAGAACTGGGCTTATTTGCCTGTATTTTTCCTGAGAAGTGGATTTCATGTGTCTGAGAGCCAACCTACTGTCTGATAGCACAGTTTCATCAAACACACAGCAGTAGTGCAAGCACTAACGTAACGTGTTAACTTCTATCAACTTAGGGCTGAATAATTTTGAATGTTGGACTCCACAATGCATCCTTGCATTCTGCTCTATCTTTTGTGCCAGAATTTTCTCATCGGGTCAGAAAATAGATTAAGAGCAGCTGCTTCCCTGGCTCTGCTAGCAAATTATGTGGATTTATAGGTAAAGGAGACTTTTTCAGAGGAGGGTTCTCTTGAAGATCGCCTTCCTAGTAGAAAACCAGTGATGGTTTTGGTCTCTTAAGCATGGCGTAAGGATATTTTTCTTCTGACTTTTTTTGCGGTTTTCTCAGAGCCGTGAAAACATTCGCAAGGAATTTGAGAAGGATGTGTCACAGCGCTGAAGTTACAGACAGAAAAAGCAGTGGTTGTGCCATTATGTTTATTAAGGCTGTGGGAGAGGCAAAGCTTGTGGGGAGAGATGGTATCTTACATCATTATAAGTAGGAAAAACAGATGAGATTTGGGGCAAACTTAAGGAAGTAAAGGCACCTTTTTTTCATATTCCATCTTATTTTTCCTTATAAACAACCTTAACAGCTTTCCCTGCTTACCTCTCCCTCCACCACAGATCCTGTCCAGCCATTTTCCCAGGTTCACGGTTGTAACGTTGGCAATTTTGGATTCTTCCCAGTTTCCAGCTAAGAGGTTTGGTGCCCAGGAGCTTGTTTGTTACTTAACCATGTTACTTTATTGGGGAAGTAGCAAAAGAGACCCCCACAAATCTCTCTTTGCAGTCTTCGACTACAAATAGTGACAAATTATTAATTCTGCGCTAAGAGTAAGGTTAGTCTCTTGGGTTGCTAGGATTGGCTTTTATTTCGCATTAGAAAGTAGCAACAAAATGTCACCTGGCTTTCCTCACTGGCATGAAATGGATTTGGGTTATTTCTGAGGCTGTGTAAAGAATTCGTTGACTTAGGAGAATCCATTGAGAGCTGAACTGCCAGAAGAACTCAACGTCTTGCTTAAATGCAAGAGAAGTAGGTAGGTTTTGATGAGAAAGCTTAGGCCTTGCTGAAAGCCCCACTGAGTGCCACAGCTTTCTGTTCCCGAGGTTATTTTTTGCCCTGGAAGATAAGGGCTGTCTGACAAAGGACTATAGTGTGAATGCCACCTTTGTAATCCTTCCAGAATAATATTGACCAAGGTCAAGGCTAACAAGCTGTGCGATGAGGGCGGGATATGTAGGATGCTCAGACATTTCCTTCCCGGCCACTGCCACCCATCGGGCAGAATTGAATCTGATGCAGTTGAGTCTCTGGCCAACAGAAACCATGAACGAGTTTCTTGCAGAAATGAAATTTAGAATCTACTGAAGGCTGCCTGACTGGATGCTCATTATGGTTCAGGATGTTGAATGCAGGCCTGGAAATGAAGGTTAGTGCTGTTAAATATCAGTCTTTAGGCATGAAAATAATTTGATCGTTGTCTGTCTTGGCTCTTGGTTCAAGCTGTTTGTAATATAATCTGCAGAAATCTTGTGTTTCACAGTATCAGCTGTAGTTGGTCAGATCAAAGATCCAAGTGTCCTGTCATTGTTTCCTGCAGTGGTTGGTAGTAGGCACCTAGAAAGGAAAATAAGAATAATTTTGGAATGATACTTCCCTGAGCTCCTAATCATTGAAGTTGGCGAGGGAATTGAGGGATTTATGGAGTTGAGGATGGTGCATCTGTGTTAAACCTAGGGAGCTTCAGAAATCTGTTGGGAGCCTGTCCAACCTCCCCTTAGTCCTGGGTAAACTTGGAGCAGGCTTAGCATGGAGCCCTGCAATTTGTCAGTGAAGAACAACTCCCTTTTATTTGGAGTTTTCCTTAACCTTCTAGTAGCATCACTGCTGCCTAACAGGTGTTGGAAGAGACAGGGCATACTTGTTATGGAGCTATCACCTTTCCAATGTCAATTATGATTGTAATCGTCAAGAAAATAGAGGGCAGGGTGGGGCAGCATTCTCTTAAAATGTGCAGAAGTATCAAAAATCCAGTGAATTTTTACTTGAACAGAAAAGCTTGAGAATGAGAGGGGGGCAGAGCTGCTTTTTGAAGACATTTAATTTGGATTCCTAGCAAGAATTAAGTTTTCTTGTGGTCCTTTGGGTAGTAAGTTTTTAAAAATCCCTTGCACTGTATAGAAATCTTGTTTCCTGATCTTAAATGTCTGTATTACCTAACTTAGGTTTTGCTTCACTCTTTTAGTTTCAAAGCGTTTGTATCTGGATCATGAACTTGACCTGTACTTGGCATAACCTCACTTAACTATTCTGCTTGTTGTGTTTCCTGTCAGGACTGGTTATTGGGGAGTTTTTAGTGAGTTTAGGTTTCCCAGTTGATCGTGCTAATGCTGATGGATGTAAAGATATAAAAAAAGAAAAAAATCTGTTAACAGGTTAGTGTAGCCAGCCCTGTTTGCTGCAGCTTTTTTCTTTCTTCTGTCCATCCACATTTTCTTTCTTCTGTCCAATAGTGCTGCACTGGCCAGTTTGAGGATAACTCATCAAATGCTGAGATAAATACAATATTTCAGTATCCAGTGGAGCATGTTACATGCAAATCTTTATTAAAAGATGGTTAAGGCCTTATTAAATGGTGTCGAGACCACGCTTGGTCTCACAAATGCGTTTCCATTACGTTTCCCTGTGTGTTTTGAAATGGCTCTTGCTCCCCCAGCCTCATTCAGACCGCTCTCAAAAATGCATTTCATTCATTTATTTTTCCATTATTAATCTGTCCTCACAATTGACAGATGATTAAATGTGAGCAAATGAAAATACTCTGCTTTCATGTAGAATATGCTCAAGCAAAGATAAATAAGAAATACAAAGCTCCTGTTGTTGACAGTGGGTCTGTCTTGTTTTCCTCTACATTTCTGCCTTGACTACTGAAGACCGCTGTCATTTTTTGTTACATTTAATTACTAAACCAGCATCTTGCAGTGGAGAACCAACCTAAATTATGTTGGTAATTTGCCATGGCCACCTATGGTACTACATAATAATGATATAATAGCAAAACTCCACAACTAAATTAACAAAATCAAACGGATTTAGTTATGCTCCCCAAGACAAACCTTGCTATCTTGTCTCTAAGTGGGAATAAAAAAAGGGCTGTTCTGCGGGGTTATTTTTTTGTAAAATGCAGAACTCACTTTGCTTTGAGCTCAAAGTCTTGCACTGTGAATCCCCAGATTTAATTTACAGCTTTGGCCAGGTAGTCTTGATACCACCTGTAGAAACCTAAATGCGCTGGAAACCTGGTATAGGTAGGTCTTAGGAACAGCTTGAATGGAGAAAACTGCGTTTGTGGTCGCTGCAATGTGAGCAAACGAAGAGAGTTATTTCTGAACTGTAGGAGAAGGGCTAGAAAAGGCTGTGAGAGTTCTTGGATCTGGATTTTCTTTTGGCACACTCTGCAAGTGGATGATTTGGCACTTGGAACTCCTGTGGCCAAGAGGCGTTTTTTTATGTGTATAAAAAAGTGCATGTGGCAGCGGTGGGGGAGGCATCTGCTCTACCAACAGCAGCAGTGCTGGAAAGGGCGGCCCCACAGGCGGGAGGAACCACGGGGCTGGCACCGAGGTGGCTCAGGCGTCGGGACCGTATTTAGGAGAGGAGCAGCACCAGGAACTAAATTGCTAGAGAAATGAGAGGCTAAAGGCACTGAAAATAAAGGGAATTATTTGAACCTAGTTTGTTCATTTGAGTTTGGTCTGGAATGACTGAAGTTATTTAAAAAAAATGCTTTTTTTTTTTTTTTTTTAATGGCACATAGTGATGTGTTAATACAGCTAATTACAATACTTGTGTTTATGGGGCACTTCTGGTTTATTGTGGTTTTGCTAAAGTACAACAGATCATTTAAATAAGTTAATCTCCTTTGGTATTCACATAATGCTTCGAAGGAGATAGCCAGGAAGAATCCTCCAAAGTTTTCAGGGCAGATTAAATCCTCTCCCCTTCTTCCCATTTCTTTTTAGAAGTGATTCTTTCTATTGCACTCATCAAGACTCATTTTGAAAGCTTCATTTTTCTGGTTTTGGCAAAAGGCTTGACGAGCGTAGCTGGCAGGGAGCTGCCGTGGAACAACAAAGAATTTTTGTCTAGCTAGAAATTTCATTCGGGGCCATCTTGGAGCACTTGGTGGGACAGAGCAGGAACTTGCCCAGTGTCTGAGAAAGACCATTTGAGTGAAGTTGCCCCTTTTCCTCCCCCAAATTGGCAGACCAGGGTCCTACAGCACAGTTGGAAGACTTGGTAAGTTGAAGGTTGTGAGCTGAGGATCTGTACTGGTGCCAACTGGCTTTTTTTTTTTTTTTTTTTTTTCTTTTTTTCTTTTTTTTTTTAATTAAAGTTTTGTGTCAATAAGGGGTTGAGGCCTTGCTGGGGATTTGGGAAAGTGTCGGGCATCCCCAAAAATCTTTGTGGTTGGGTGTTTTTTTTGTTTGTTTTTTTTCTTTTTTTTTTGTTTGTTTTGTGTGGGTGTTTTTTTGTTTTGTTGTTGTGTTTTTTTTTTTTTTTTTTTTTTTTCCTTTCTTCCTTTCTTTTTCAATGAAAGTTTTGTGTACATAAGAGGTTGAGTCCTTGCTGGGGAATTGGGAAAGTGTCTGGCATCCCCAACAATCCTGTTGTATGGTGGGGCCACACAAAAAAATGTTGTCATGAGACTGCTTTAAGAAGTGTTGGAATAGCTGGGACTGCTAGGGAAGGTGTTTCTATCACTTAAATCTTTGTTTTATAATATTTTATAAATATTTTGCTTACAGGGATTCTTAAAGCTTCCTGGGTGATATTTTTGAAGACTCTAAATGGTTCGTTGGCCTTAGTTTTTTTTTTTTTTTTTTTTTTTTAAAGGTTGTACTTGTGATGTTGGCCACACTACCTTTACATGGACCTTTATAGATTTGTTTCAGAAAGTGCTTAATAAGAGTTAGACTCTGTTTTCCTAATTCTGCAAAAGCAATTGCTGGCACTTTCATGTGGATATTAAAAATGTTGTTGCAGGAGCACCCTGGACCTCCTTTTGCTTTGCTTCAGCAAGGCACTATTCTAGATACGTGGCTGCCCCTCAGCTGAGTCGCACTTGGTTTGAGTGTGTTCCTTGTGATACAGCTGTGAGATGAAATGGTCGCCCTTGGTATTCTCTATTGTGCATTTTTAGAAATGAGTAACTTGCAAAAGATTTAAGGGTTTTTTATGTGTGCTACAAACATGGGTAGTTGCAGTCCTTACTTGGAACTAGTGCTGGATAAATAGGAGCAGAAAGCTGCTGAATTAATGTTTAAGATTTGACCTGTGAACGTCAGTCACAGTTGTTTTTAAGTTGCACATCAGTCCATGAGTCTATTTTGCAAATGATTTTTTTTCCTAATGAAATGAATGAAGAAACTTGGTTCGTACAATGTTAGAAATATGTGCTAGGTAGCAGCAATGGAGCTTTGCGGTTGGTGAAATAGGGCAGGAATATCACTGTTCTATGAGCTTTCTCAGGAGGGTGTAAAATTTTTCAGTATTTTTTCCTGATTAATTCCTCATCAATACATTTTGCAAAGTGGTTTGTAATCTCTTTCAATAAACAAAAAAATAAAGTTAGTGATTAAAAACTTTTTTGTAAATTTTAGTAGTGATTGTATGGACTTCTTTTTGATATTTAAGTTAAGCAATTCTAATTTTTGTTATGTTGTTCTATGAACTTAAGCATGAAAGCAAGAGAATTTGAAAAAGCATGGTTTAGTCTTTGAGATTTTCTTTTTTTTTCTGGATAAGAAAGGATAAAACCGCTTTCATAATCACTTATATTCTCTTGCAGGCTTTTTATTGAGTTTTCAAAATAGCCCTGCTCACGGCAGCCCTTTCAGAGCGTCCCTGAGTGAGCACGCGCGTAGGTGACGACGCTTCGGGCAGAACCTCACACTTGTGCTTTTCTGTCCGTGTGTTTATTTCCCTGTGCACATCCAAGGCCAGGCATTCAGGCAACTCCTTCATTTGTTCTGGAAAGGGAACAAAGAAATCCACCTGCAATAGCTAATAAAGTCAACATTTAGTGACAGATTTTGCTAAGCTTAGAATTCACTCGGTGTAGGTGAGTGATGGTGTTTTCTAATGGTAACATTATTTCTTTTTTTGATGTTATTTTTATTTGATGCACTCATACTGTGTGTATTGTCATACAATAAGTTAACCATTGGAACACGCTGGTACGAGGTGAGTCTAGAATCAATTTGTTTTTGTTTTCTAATATCAATTAAACCTCAACTGCTAATTTTATTGTTTAAAGAGGTAGATTCTCAACAGATCTGAAAACTGGCATGTAGAATTGGATATAAGAAAATAAAATATTGAGGTGTACTACTAAATATAGACAGGTTAAAAATATGTAGTTTTAGTTTTACATTGCATCTTCCCAAAACAGGTACAGGGAGGAGGTCTGGTTATTCTGGAGTGTTGCGCTCCTTCCACAAAACGTTATTGCCGTGTGAAAAATGTTTTCTTCGAGGTCATTTGGGTGCATTTCCTTTACTTGGGGACTCATGTGCAAGGAGGAAGAGGAGGGATGGGTGCTCTAGCGGTGACTTCACAGGCTTGTTCAGCAGCTGGTAGGACCAAACAGTGGACCTGAAACTTGAGATCTCTGGAGTTCTGTCCCAGGCCTCGGGAATAAGGTATCTGGAACACCCTTCTGCCTGTATTCTGAGTGCCCCTGATCTTCACTGTCATTCCAGCTTTCTTAGTGTGCTTGAAGGAAAACAAGGCATTTCTATTAGAATCCCTCATTAGAGCAAAATAAAAGGCAGCACAGAAGAAAAGGTGGTTCAGAGATGCTGAAAATATCCTGGCACATCCCTTCTCATCACGAAATAGCATCTGATGAGCTGCTCTCTGTTCATTTATGTACCAGGGCAGCTACGCCGTGAACCTGGCTCTGACAATGCAGCAACTCTTTGGAGAAGGGAGATTTTGTTTAAATGCTGCTTTTGCCCAATGTTTGCCTGAGTCTCCTGTGGGCTTTGTTGCTGGAGTCATCCAAACTTTGGAAATGTTAGGTGTAAAATTCTCCTTTTACTCAAAGATCTTCTGTGGGAAAATATAATAAAAGACTGTTCGAGATAGCAGACGTCTAAAGAACTTTTTTTCTGATGTGTTAGTGCTGCATGTCGTCTGTTTAGCTCAGAGATAAGCAAAATAAATGTCAATAATGTCTGTATTTTGCTTGGGATACTTGCAGCCCAGCTCCCAGACCGCCAGGTGTGCTTCCCCATGTGTGTTTTTTTTTTTTTTTTTTGGCAATGTCGCAAAATCGATGCAGATTGAACCATGATTGCAGGGGGTTTGAAATTGTTCATAGCCGAGAAACAAGGAACAAAACAGGCTGAGAAGACAGGGCTGGACATATAAATAGTTCCCAGCAGGTTGTGGGGATCAGCGTTAGGTTGGGCTTCGCAGCTCTTGATGAGCTGAGCCTCGCTGCTCTTGATGAGCTGGGAGCGGCGGAAGCTGACAGGCAGCACCAAGATCAAGGGATTTGTTAAGACAAAGAGGGTGCAAATGGGAATTGGGAGGATGCAAAATGCAGAGCAGGAGAGGGAGGTTCCCCTCCCCTCAACAGATAAACCCTCGGTATGGAGCTGGGGCTGCCAGAGCTTCGAGATGCTTCACGGGCAAGAGCGAGAAGCCTGTGATAAAACCGCACTCAAAGTGGACAACACAAATGGATTTTCTTTTTTGATAGATTTTGCTTTATTTGCGTCAGAAACACGTTGTGAAGATTAATGCAGGATGATTTGCAGTACAGCTAGGCTTCCCTTGATTGGGGCATTGGACGTGTCCATAAGATACTACATTTGGAGGCTAGGTAATGCTCACACCTAAATTTAAATTAAATGTTATGTGGAAAAAAACTTAAAAATGTGGTGCTGGTTAAATCTGGTAGTAAAAAGTTGACCATAATTAAAGCTACCAACTTCCTAGTTTTATTAAAAAAAAAAAAAATCAGGTCTTGCAGGTGACAGGGTAAAAGTTGCACCTTTTAGGCCATTTTTTTTTCTGCATTCTAAGAGCTCCAAAGATAGAATTAAGCTGAAAGAAGAAAGGAAGGTATTTTCATGACATACTGCTTTCTATAAACAACTTTGCCATTTGAGAGCAGTCGGAAACACGTAGCAGTCATAATTTTAAATAAATAATAAAATAAAAAAAATCCACTCTTGAACTGCCCCAAATGTAACCCCAGCTGTTCTGCAGCCACTGACAGAGCCTGGCAGTGTTTACCAGCTGTGTGTAAGAGCTAGACTGCACGTAAAGGGATTTCACATTTTATTATGTGGGAGGGATGATGTCAGTTTGGTTGATTATGCCCCTTTCAAGCTGCTGTGATAATTACCTGCTTGTTACCAGAAGTGTCGAGCCCATTTTCAGTTCTTGTTTGCTTTTGCTGTCATGCCCTAATTGCTACATAATTTTGTCCCTGCCAATTACTACCTTGGAGTTGCATTTTACAGTGGAAAAGTCATAAGAAGCAATGAAGTCGATTTTTAGATCTTGGGATTTCAATAGCATATTTCGGGATGCTGCAAACTGTATCAAAAGTATATCAGAAGTATATCAAAGTGTATTGCACCATGTGGCCCTCAGCCCTCTGAGACCAGGAGATCCCAGGACGCTCACTGGAATTGGTAGGATTTGGAAGACACAACTTTCTGAAATGAAGAAATGTGGCTTTTATTTTGAAAATAAATACATTTAACTGCTACATACTCTAGGGCATTCAACTCTTAGATCTCTTCTCTCCCTTTTTATCCCTGTTTTTTTATTGTACTGTGCAAGTTTAACAAGTTTGTTGTAAATATGGAGTCTGTAAAAATAAAATATATACAGATTTCTTTAAAAGGTACTAGACCTAGCAGTTTTTTATATTCTGATTAAAAATATCCAGCCAGATGAAACATCCCCTAACTGGATGCAGTCCCCTAACTGGATGGAGACCTGACTAACACTGACTCGTGTTGAATTAGTTTGATAGATTTAGATGGTTCTCCAGCACTAAAACCCTGTCTTAGTATCTTAAATTGTGATGTGGTGTTGTAGTTCTTGCTGGTGAAATCTGTACAGGGCATGAAAAAAAGGAGGAGGGAGAGGAAACAAGTGTGATGTAGACTGACCACGCATAGTTAAACAAAATACATTTCAAAGCAAAATAAAATATGTAAGAAAAGGAATGCTGAAAATTTCCATTGGATTTAGGGAGCCAATTTTTTTCAATTAGGGAGCCACTTTCCGGTTCCGAAAGGGAATTTAAAACGTGGGATGCTTTTAAGCTCTGTTTATGGCATGGATCAGACTGGCTGCTCCCTACTTCACGTGACTTGAATACCATGGTTGAAAGACTGAGCTACTGAGAGGATTTCACTCACAAAGAAAGAGTAAGATTTATAGCATCCTTGAAGAAAATTTCTTTTGGTGAAGAAGCTAGAGGTGCCCTATCTGGGGGAGGAGAGGGAGAAATAATCCAAATCCTAAAACAAGTAATTTCATTACAGGGCATAAATATCTTTGGGGGAGAAAATGTGAGTACTTCAGGGCTCTGTAATGTGGCAGGATGAGGCAGGACAGAGCCAGCAGCTGGAAGCTGGAACCGGACAGAGATTCACACAGGAAAGGAGCAAACATTCATAGCAGGGAAACAAACTGCAAAGTGGGTGGCTAAGCAAGTGGCTTTCTGGAAGATAGACTTGATCAATACAGTTTTTGAGCGATATTTATGGGTTTTAGTCAATGGATAATGGTTCTGGTATATTCAGTCAGTCTGTGAGCAACCTGACTTTAATTTTGATAGTGCTTTTTAGCAGTTTTTTTGTAACTGCTGTATGTATCTTCCTTTGTGGTAGAAGGTTCTTTAAAAAGTAATCTTATAATCATTGCTTGCAAAATTTTGATTGCAACATTAAAATGGTCTCTGGGTGAAAACAGATTCTGAGGCTCACAGTACCTTGGCTGTAACTGTGTTACCGCCTTGAAGGTTCTTTGGGTACTCGGGGCAAATTTTCAGTGTGCAAAAAGTAAAGCAAAAAATCCGTTTTGCAGTAGTAATACTTATAACAAAAATTAACGGTTTTACTTCTGCAATTTATGTATGACCAAATAGGAGAAGCCCCTGTATTCTGACCTACCTGGTACCGAGATGGCACTTTGGTGAATAGGAGTAGCCTTCGGGCCGCTGTGACACTGAAGCACACGGGCTCCCTTTGGCCACGTCCTCTCTGCAGACGGTTGCGGATATGGCTCTCGCAGAGCTGCTCTGGCAGCTTTCCAGTACCTGGAAGTTCTCAGAAAGGTTCCACCATGGTCATATATGAGGCAACTTCGTCCTTCCTGGGTAGCGTTAGGCTTTCGCGATGAAAATGTTAACGAGAACAGGTCTGTATATGCAAAATGCAGCTAAAACTATAAATATCTAAGGAGCTGTCGTTTCAGAGTGTCCAGGCTCAAAAAAGATTTAAGTAAATACACAAATTATTACATTATAAATCAGCTGTAATATTATTTTTTATGATGTCCATTGCTACTTTTCTCGTAGCTTCTGGGAAAAAAAAAAAAAGATGTTTGAAGCTTTCCAAATGCTTTGCGTTAATGTAGCGCTCCCTGTCAGTGATGAGGGCTGTCACCCTCATGACTCTCTGTCCTTCTCTCACTGCTCTTGCCTGTCCCTGTGCTGTCCGGGTGCAGCTACCAGGACAAACTTTTGTGGGTCTCCCATGAATGAGGGTGAATAACTGTGGATGGGAAGTAGCTCTGCTCTGGGGGTCTTGGTGCTGCTTCTTTTTATTTCTAATGTGATTGAGGTTAGAAGAATCCTCTGCAGGAGCAATGAAAAGTGACTGGCAGCTCTGTGTAGCGAACGTACGCTCCAGCCTTGCCCATACCCCTATAGACTGATACCTGTTTATGCTGAAGCTTTTGACCATATTGATAGATTGGAGTTGTGCCTGTGCTTTGGAGTATCCGTACTCTGCTATTTCTTTTGTTGTTTATATTTCACAGTAGTGTTTTAGGGGTTTTATTCACTCTGATATAAAAATAGGTTCTGTGATCTGTCTTTTAGGATTTACTTCGAATTTGAAAGCAGTTCTGTTACAAGAAAAGCGTTTCATATGAATTATATATTTAGACTGATACCCATCTGATTGCCTTGCCCATTTTCTTTTTACATCTATTTTAATTCTTTGGAGGTTTTCTTAGTGTTCTGAATAGGGATTTTTAATTAGCAAGCAGATCTTGTGTTTTTTTTTCCCTTTGGCTTCCCTGGGTTTAGCAGTTTTATTGAAGGAAAAATATTTCGTAATAACTTGTTGACATTATTTGAAATAAAAGAAACATTTATGTATGAGAAGTACTAAAGGTGCTAACAGATGGATAAAATATGTGGTGATATGACATGCGTTTCTATGTCTGAATCCATTTCAGATTGGTAATGACAAACTGTAGATGCATAATTTTCCTTACATGCTATCTATGAATAAGTCAGGTTTTCCCCACCAGATCATTTCATCTAATTTGTTTTTCATAAAAGCTGCTTATTGATAACATTTAGGGGTTTAAAGGGCCTTAGCGTATCTTGATTCTTCTACGTGAGGCTTAAATCCATGTTAGGAGGAACAAGAGCATCTTATGATTATTGTATGTGGACTTACTGTGCAGAAAAATACTGTTTTGAGTAAAAGCTATTGGGAATTTAGGATCTCAGATCATTCAGTTGTTTGTGTATCAGCACTGTAAGCATCTGGTTGCCTCTGCCTGTAGCACAGTCTGCACCAGCACTAAATATATCTGGTGACAATATTTTGTGTAGGCAGACAAATGTAATTTGAAAGAATCCTCACCATCTTACTGCAGTAAGACTTTACATTAGTGGTGTTAAAATAAAAATAATCTGTTTGAAGACAACAAAACTTCATGAAGTTTCCAGTAATTAACAGTTGTTGCATATGTGTGATGACTTAGATATATCAAATATTGTATGAGACCCTGAAATCACTAAACATGACCGTTGCAGTTATCAATTAATGTGTTATAACATTAATTCAGAACTTGGCAGCAGTCAAACCCAGAGCAGATAGTTGATAATTCTCAGCTCTGAAGAGAGGGAAGAGCTCGGTCCTGCTGTGAGTAAAAAAATGCTATCACTAGTGTCACAAGATGGGACAACTTAAAAACTTCCCACAGCAGTCACAAGGGAGGAAAAAATACTGTATTAAGGTGTAAATGAAATCTTAGGCTTACTGATCAGGGAAAAACTGTATTTCCAGTGTTCCCTGCAGGAGCCTGGTTTGATACAGTTTTGTTTGCTTTAAACAGAGGCCGGAGCAGTGTGGGCAGACTTGGTGTTTTTGATGTTGCAGGTGCACAGGTGAAATTCTTGCCAAGGTTAGAGGCTTTCTGCCTTTGATAAGGCCAGTCTCCATGTCTCAGCTGATAATGTTGCCATATTTAATAATATGTTGTTACATATTTCAGCATTCAGTGTCTTCATAGTGTTATTGCAGGAAATTAATCCGAGAGCCTCCTGTTAACTGCTGTCCATAGGCCTCGCAGGAGCACAACCATGAGCAAGGCCATGCTCATGAGCCAGCTCTACCTTTAGAAGCTGATGCTCCTCAGTGTCAGATTCAACTCCAGAAAAGGCTTAAAAATTGCAAAAAATTACTAAAAAGACAGTATGTTGTTTTGAATCAGTTTGCTTGTGAATGTGGTTAAGTGTGTTGGTCACAAACCTGCAAAGAAAATACTTGCTACAAAAATGCAAATATATAACTCATGAGGTTGGAAATGCATCATAATTTTTTTGTGATGTTACTTCTGAAATATGTGTCGTGATTGAAGCCTGCATGTTCTGTATTACAGAGTTAAAACTATAAAGCTGCAAGTCTGTTGATGAAACTATCCATCAGTGAGAAAGTAGTTCTTGAGAAATAAATGTTCAAAGCTTACAAAGCTGAAAGAGTGTGCAGCGATTCTTGATGCTGTATATTGCTGAGTTAATATGACACGTATTTGACTAAGAGTAATTTTAGCTCACAGATTTTTATAGACGTCTACACAGGCAGTTTGACAGTAATAAAAAGAAATCTGAAAGCCTTTTCTGTGATTTCTCATTTGATTATATAGAAGTGGCTCCAAATCCAAACAGTCTGTAGATGTGGGTCAGTCAGCCACAGCATCAAACTCCAATTTGCTTGTGTGATGCTATCACAAAAATTGTACCCAGCAGAACAAATTTGCTGCCAGAGCCCTAGCCTCAATACTCTGACATTACCTGGCTAAAGCCGAGCTGTGACTCTGCAGATACTGCACTGACTTGTGTGAAACTTTGTTATTTTGCAACTGTTCTCAATAACAGCCTCTGCCTCCCACGTCCCTCCCTGTGTCCCCTCCAGCTGTTTCCAGAAGGGGCGACAAACTGGGAAGAAGGTGGCAAGGCCAGCTGGGCCGGGAGAGGTTGAGCCTCAGCTGCGTTATCTTCTATAGGAGCAGTCCTAGACTCAACAACCGTATCAGTGTGTAGGGAAGAGCAGAAAAAATACTGGATGTCTCTGGGACCATCCTCATCGTACAGCGGAGTTCAGCCCTGGATCTGGTGGCCTTCTGCAGAGCTGAGTGCAGGTCACTAGAGGTGTCTGTGATCAGTGGGGAATCACCCCTCTCCGATTTGGGTGGACGGTTTTCACATCGTGATTGCCTTTTGCGAGTTCCTCACGGAAAGGAATTTTCAGGACACGTTCAGTGTAGGTTTGGGAGCCCATTTAGAAGTGTTAAGTTTGCAAGAACAGCTGAAGATTCAAGAAGACCAGTATTCACAGCAATACATTTGGCCTTTAAATTGTAGCTAAAGCTGTGCAATCCAAATTACTTTTGACATGGGACGTTTTACTCGAAACCTGTCTCGAGACAGCTTTTTTCTTCAAGAGCTCTGCGTGCATCATTCCATTTTCTTTGTATTAGCTTATTTTTTTTTATAATGGTGGCTGTACTCTAGAATAAAAGCAAAGATGTAGCCACAATATTCAGTGCAAATCATCTTTGAAGGGCTCCTATTTGCATTTCTTTCGGTAGTGTAGCCTATCTCTAAGAAATCTCCCTTTCACAGGGGAGTGCGGGAAATGTTTAGATAAGAATCGTCATTCATAGAGAGTCTAGGCTCTTTTTGTGTTTTTTTTTTTCTTTCTTCTCAGACATCTCTGATCTCAAAGACCTTAATATCTTTTATTTCATGTGTTCTGCACTTTCGATACTGACAGTAAAAAATATAGAAGTCAAAGAAGTTTCGGCTCTGAACATGTTGCAGCCTGGTTGGATGAGTAATGTGGAGCGAGTGAATAATGTTGTTTAAATTGTTCCTGCTTAAAGGACTTGTTAGCAGAGAAGTTGCAATGTTTAGTTTTTAAACATAAACAGTGTCATTTTTCTTTGATATAGTAGTTAATGAGAAGATTATGATACATAAGCTCTAAATATTGAGATGTACCGTGTTTCCTGATGCTCGGTAAGACTAATGGGATATATCCAGTGTGTTTTTGAGAACTCTTAATTAAATTGAAGTGGATTTTGATCCAGAATGAGAATTCCATTAATATAGATGCTAACAAAAATGTTTTGCTAAAGGCTTTCATGCAAGGCAACCTCTCACTTCTCTTTGTCTCTGAAAATCAGATTTTCCTCCTTTCTGTCTCCTGGATGTGTGGAAAAGAGAGACAGCATCACAAGTCCTGCCTTAATACACACGTCTCTCATAAGAAGCAAATGGGAAGACGGTAAATGTCCTCTAACGTAGGAAATTTGTAAATTGGGATCAGTTTGGAACTGGAATCAGTGCATTAGTGAGTGTCCCACTCGGCTCATTAATGGTTGGAGCTACTGACATTAAATCTAATTAGTTGGCTTCTGTGTTGCTTCTGGAACCGTATTCTTCATTTCATCCAGAGGCAGATGTGGAATTTTCTTAACTCTTAGAAGCAGCAGAGTGTCTGTGTTGGAAAGTGGAGTTCAGAGTGGGGCGGGATGCTGGTTTCTGTGCGGGTTTCTCTGGAATTGCTTCTTTCTTGCTTGCTGCCCTTCTCTTTGCAGGGGCCTGCTAGCTGAGCCCCAGGTACGAGTGTATCTGTGAGCACAGGGAAACTTTAGGAGCCAGACATACGGGTTGCCCTGCAGAAACCCCGGGCTTGGGGACTTGTGCACACCTGTTAAAAAGATTCTTGGAGAGCCTCGAGCAGCCTCCACTTGCGAAAGTGTTGTATGAACATTAATATGTTACTAGCCGTGCTGACTGCAGCACTAATTGAAGCTTTTTATAAATCATTCCTGTACCTTCTTTCCGGCTACGGCTGCAGACAGATGTTCATTTAATAAGACATCTGTGGTGGTTTAGGATGTTACTGTATCCCAGATGTTATGTCTTTTTTTAAGGTTATTAGCCTCGTTTTATGTATTTAGCAGCACTGTTGTGCACAGTGCAGAGCAGAGGAAGGGAGGTAATTCCTGCCCTGGACCATTTAGAGGTTCTGGCCTTGGAGGAGGAGGATGGAGCTCAGGGATGGTTCACACAAACACCTTCTCCTAGGCCTGAAAAAAGCAGCTGGATCAGCACAGTGTTTTTAGTGGGTGATTTGAACAAAATATCACCTGTTTTTGCTGGTAGCAAGTTACAGAGGACTTGCGGGAACAGTTGTCCAGTGATATATAGTAACATAATAAGTTAGCAGCCCGGCAGTGATGAGGATCTTCAGGAGAGAAGCATCTTCAGCCGTTCCGTGTGAATCCAAAAGCTACTGGCCATATTTATGATGACCTTGTGGAAAGAATGAGTAAGATCCAAGCTGCACTTTCCCTCTGTATTGTACTCATGAGGTTAAGATCCTGCTGCTAGCATGTATGTATGCATTAAAAAGAGAATAAAGAGAGAAGGATTAAAAAAGCAAGTACCTGACCACCAGCAGGCAGATAGGACATATCCTTGTTATTCTAGGGTCTTTATCCATGCTGCCCTTGGCAATCTTACTCAGTTAGTGAAGTCAGCAAAGCCCTGTAACGGCCTCAGGGTTTCTCCCTGTGCAGCTGGAGTAGCTCAGAGCTAGGGAAAAGGAGGCTTTCTTGGTTTAGTTTTCCCACCCGCCTGCTAAATTTAGCTGCTTGCTTACACTCTGCAAAATTACATGATCTCCATTTACTATGGCCTGAAGACAGAGGTGAATGGAAGGAGGTAGCTAAGAAATGGCATTGATTACAAATTTAGGAACAGGTCACGAAGTGTTTTGACAAATGACTCAGTTTGATGTAAATATGAGTAAAATTCTCACAGACAGTAATTATGTTCCACCGGACTCCTACCTGCATAGATGCAAGTTTCTTTTTCTTTTAGTGTTTCATGCAGCGCAAAATGTACTTGAAACCCTGTTTAAGCAATTTTTCTCAGTAGATCTTTTAAACCTAAATATACATAGTTTTTTTTTTTTTTTTTTTTTCCTTCTCATTTGAACTCTAACCTATTGGCCATCCAAAACATTAACACCCCTAGAAGGCTTTTCAGAGAGGAAAGGTTTAAGTTTTAGTTATGTCAGGTGATTAAGGAGAACGAGTGAAATCCCAAGAGTAGAACAAAATTGTTGGCTTTTTTTTTCCATTTTATTTCAAGGGGAGTGGAATAAATGAATTGAAAAAAAAAAAAAAAAGTTATAGGATTTGGCAGAGGGAAATGTAGTGTTATGCAAACCAGACAAAACTATTATGCAACAACAGTGTTAAATAAAATATATTACTTCATTTATTAAAAGTAACATGAAACAATCCATTCTTATTATGAATATTGATTGCAACAATTAGATCTATGATATGACCATTTCAAATGGGATTTTCTGTGAAAATATTAGATTGTAAGTGCCAGTACAGTGTATGTTTTTGTGTTTTGTAACTTGATTTTTTTTCTGAAGCAAAGTACACTTTTTTTTTTTTCAAAAGTCCCTTCCAANATTTTTCTGAAGCAAAATACACTTTTTTTTTTTTTTTTTTTCAAAAGTCCCTTCCAATGATCGTGAGATGGAGGTTATGAAAATAAAGACATAATGACGAATATGACATAAAGACATAAAGACATTCTGGTGTGGCAGCTTGGTGCGAGTCCTGTGCGATGCCGGGAAGGCTTTTTGCAGGATATTTCCAAGGTTGGGACGATGCCGACACACAGTGGAGGAGGATAGTGAGAAAACACCAGATGTGGTTATATCTTCTGCTGAAAAGGAGCAGTTATGCCTAATTAGTTGAGACGAGCGATTTTCCTTAATATTAAGCAAGATACTAAAGAGTAGTAGGGGATTGAAAGAGCAGAGACTACTTGTGTTCAAAAAGCTCTCGAGGACTTTGTCTTCGAGGTACTTCAGGGCTGAGCATATTAGATGTAATCGTAACGTAAAGTCCAAAACTGTATGTAAAATCTTAAATGTACATTATCTTTGGATAGTTGGTAGACAAGTAGTGGGGAGAGGAGTGGGAAACCCCTCTCCTGGTCAGCAGGTTGTGTCTGCAGCGATTGCCTGCTGTAGGCTCAGCCTTCTAGGCCTTGCGCTTGAAGAGCTGGCTGCAGCGTCGTATTGTTTTGAAGAACTACAAGAAATGCAGTATTTATACTTACGTATTTTTGTTTTCTTACCGCCCATATTGCTTCTCTGAGTATTAAAAGTGTTACTTTTACTTGTGCAGCCATGCTGAATGAGTCTGTCTAGTGAGCAGGATGGCCTGCTCGCGTTGCTCCTTCGGCTTCATTAGGGATGGCCATTAGTCTGCACTGGGGTTTCGGACAGTGTTGCCCTCCTGTCCAGGATACGTGTGCTCACTGCTTGCTGTACCTGCATGGATGGGGTGACATCCCACGGGGACCTGACGGTCTCCTTTGGTAGCTCTGCCATTTATTCTGCTTTAGAGAGTTCTGTTTTGGAAAGCTACCATGGCCGCCTGTGAGGTGGCAGATAGCGGCACAGGTGCCAACTGCTGGGTGTTCTTCTGATGCTTGTCATGTGCGTGGTATCTCCTTGGGGATAAGCAGGCAAGGCCAAAGATAACCTTGTGTCCAAGGCTGCTGTGGCTCCCGTGTTCTTCAGCGCGGTCTGGACCAGCTCACGGGCATGCACAAAGACCAAAGTCCCTCTCTGTCTCCTCTTGCTTTTCTCCCTCTTTAATAAACTGAGTGCTTTGTTTCGGGTTTTAGTTGTCACCTTATTTTAACCTGTTCCTCTTCTACTGAGACAAAACTGTTCCCGAGTCGGGAGGGATCTTGCGGTTATGGATTACAAACCCTCACACTGAACAAAGGAGCAGGCTCCAAACCCAGAAGATGGTCATTTCTCCCAGAGACCTGTGGGGACATGGTGTGCGGGGGAGGGGGAGGGGAGCTGCAACTGCCAGAGCGTCCCAAACTGCCACCTCCAGGTGGATTTGGATTTGGCACGTTGCCAAGCGGAATTGGGGAGGCAAAGTGCCAAGCGCTCCGCGCCCCGTCCGCACTGAGGGCCAGTGGAGGGGAAAGGCTGTGCTTCGGGGCACAGACCTGGCCGCTCCGTCACACCTTGCCTGGAACTGAGACACCTGCCATGTAGCTTGGTTTTAACACACTGTCCTGCAGCTTTGTCACCTTTCCCAATGTGACAGCATCTCCAGTCTGTAATTCATATATATATATATATTTTAATATGTCAGAATTGTCATTGCACTAAAAGCAATACGTATTTTTCAGTTTACTTGCTTTCGTATTGTTGCCTTTTGGAACATTCCTCCAAGGATGCACTGAACGGCTTCATGTCTGTTCTGTAGTGTATGCAACTCCTGGCCGTGTTTTGGATTATGTCTCCGTAGTTATCTCCTGTATAATCAAAAATGTGGAGCAAACAGAACAGTCATATCTTGAGATCTTGCTGATTTAAATCTTTTTTGATCAGTAGAAGTGTGTGATTAAATTTTTCATATAATAATAATCACGAGACTTAGGGGGTCAACTACTGATTAAAGAGTGCCTTGTTGAATTTATTACTTGAAATGGGGAAAAAAAGGGAGGAAACTTGATTTTTTCAAGAGTAATAAATCACTGGTTAACTTAAATGTTATTAATTATTTCCTCCATATGAAATTATTTTAATCCTGGATAAATTTAAGCTCTGAGTATTTTAAAAAATTTTAAAACATTGTTCTGTTCTTTCGTTTTCAGGCCTCGGAGTAGAGGAAAAACTGCAGTGGAGGATGAGGACAGTATGGATGGTTTGGAGGCAACAGAAACAGAAAACACTGTGGAAACAGGTAATAAGAATATAGTATTGATGCTTTCTGATTATTCTTTCTCTCTTAGAAAATAATTTAATTACATGGGACCTTGATAGACAAGAATTTATTTATTTTTTTATTAGTATAAGACCTACATTTGAGCAGATAAAAATTTTAACTATGTAGTGGCTCTTGATCTGTTTTTGTAAGTCTATATTTAATAAAAACAAAACCTGTGAAGCAGTAGCTGCTATTTTTAGACTACCTGCCAATATACATGATTACTTACCAACCTATAACTAAAGCAGATTATACTAAAGCCATAACCAAGATATCCTAACGTTAATGCTTCCTACTGCTGCTTAGAAAACAGAAAATAAATCCTCATTCTTGCTTTTGTAAGTATTTGTTGTGATAGTACCAAAACACCTCTGTTACCAGAGGGATCTCATTCTGCGGTGCTGAGTGCTGTTGCAAGAGTTTGTCAATGCTTTTCTGAAGAGACAAGCAGAGGAGCTAAAACACAAGAAAAAAAGGCCTCGGTGGAGAGCTGTCATCTCTTTGCCAGGCGCATGTCTGTAGCCATTTGCTTATTTTTAACCAAGGACTGAATACAAGTAGATGGATGAAACCTACATTAAACCATGGCCACTTGGCGAGAGTTTGTTGGCTTCATGGAAATAAGCCTTGTAAAAGTAGTGAGATATTTATAAGAGACTGTAAATTTAATTGGGGAGCTGTACATGTTTAAGGGGAGGAAAGCACAGATCTACTAAAGAAAGAAGCTGTCAGGGGCAGTAGCACAGGAATGGTAGCTAAATTAAGGTACATGCCAGGTACACTAAGAGGTAAGAGATGTAGAGGAGGTGAAGTTGTGAAGTCCTTAAATATGAAGACAAGAATGTGTGCTTAGTGTAGATTTACAGGGAGAAGCAGAAGGGGACCTCAAAGGCGCTATTTTTGCAGCAACATTTTATTATGTAGATCACCTGGGATATGGTTGCGACAGTTAAAGCTGTAAAAGAGGAGATTGAAATTCCCAAGTGGACAGAGGATGTGTATCCTGATCTCCGGCGTCTCACTTGTCAGGAGCAGAACAGAGTTGACTGAGAAGGCTCTATGCCCAAGGATGTAGGCTACAGGGAGCGTCACGAGTGTTTAATCACTACTTGTGTTTAATTTCACCATTGTTATTAGGGAGTCTGCGTTAAAGGTTAACACCAGGATATTCCATCATTGTGTTTTATCAGTTGTTTTTTTTGCCACTGGAAATAAGCTGCAGGTCGTAGTGAGCTTGTATGGTCTTGCCCAGCTTCTCTGAGTAGGTGATTACCAGTTATTAAAGTGGAACTGAAAAGCTGGAGCAGGTATTTGTCCCTAGAAAAGGTGCAGGTTTTAACTGTATCTTGTGCTTCATTTGTTACTCTTTCCATCCTGTATGCTGGGATGTCCTGTGAAGATAGTCCTGTGAAAAGTGGCAAAGGGAAAAGAAATTGTCGTTTTATGTGTGAAGCTTTTTTTTTTTTTTTTTAAAAAAAGAAATATAAGAAAAAAAACAGCAGAAGAAACTCCAGCCAAACAACTATTGATTCATTTCTGTTTAGGGAATTCAGTAAAAGCTGTATTGCTTTGGCTTTATATTTTATTAACCAAGTTCTTCAGCACCCAGAGATCTGAGAATAGGTTTTACTTTGGAATAGAAAGGGACGCAGAGAATTATTTCTAAGACTCCAAACAGAAATGGAGATTAAAGTCTTTCCATGTGCCAGGCAAGGCTCCCCTGCATTGTATAGCTGTGCGCTTTGTGTTGGCACCAAGAAAAGAAACCTGGTAGAAATATCCAGAAACACACCTGAATTCTGATTGGAAGAGGACCAAAATGTGCATGAAAGAATGTTTTTGCATTGAGCAATTTGATAGAGACACAATCGCATTTAAGTGATTTTGAAAGTTTGCCATCATACAACTTGGTAGAGCTTTAATGATACTAATTGAAAAGGCTGCTGCTTCTGAAACTTCTGAGTACTTATCTATGTTGATAACAGTGTCGGAGAAGGAGCAACCCTGGGCTTTTGCTCCCTGTAAAACTGTGTGTTAATCAAATGGGAGCGTAGTTATCCTCTGTTGTTTGTGAGCTTTTAATTTGACCAAAAAGAGTTTCCATTTTGTTTTCTTGCAAATAGGGGCAATTGCCAACAGTTTGCTGTAGTAGCTGGCAACGCAACACATAATATAGTAACATTGCAAAACTCAGAATGAAGTCATTTGAACAGAAAAGACTTTTGATGTGTGACCTCCAACATATTTCACATCTCCGCATTTCTAGCTTTTTGTCATTGCTCTGGGCATTGGGAATAGAGAGGAATTTGTCTGCTTTGTGAGGTTTTGGTCTGGTTGGGTTTGGGGATTGTTTTTTATTTCTCATTTTGTCTAGCATAATGGTGCCCTTTTGTGAAGATTACTTGAATAAAACGAGGAAAAGAAATTAATGTTGTATTTCCTGTAATGAGCACTACCTTTAGAAAAGGGCGAAATACAAGAGAAATGAGAACTTTCCTTGCATGGAGAAAAGGAGGAGACGCCCATGCAATCTCAGGAATAAAAGTTGTGTTTTCTAGACAGCAGATCCTTTGTAGGGGAAGAGCAAATGGGGATATAAATTCAAAATGTTGACCAGAATGGTTTTGTTCCCCGCAAAAAGCAGGAGCAAGGAGAGGCAGAAGTTCTTCCCGAAAGGGCCCTTCATCAGTGCTGCAGCATGGCTGGTGTAATTGCAGTGCAGGAAACAACTTGTTTACCTTAACAAAATTGTATAATCTCATTTCTAAAAAGAAGCAGGAGGGGAAACAGGGCAGGGGGAGCCCTGTGACTCTGCAAGTATTTCAGTAGGGCTGCTCACGCCAGCCAGCTTGACTGATTTCCAAGTCCTGCCTGTATTTTTTTCCCAGGTGTTGCGTTCAGTATATTATAAGTGAACGTAGACTTCTTAGGGATAGAAAGGCAGGCGGATTCGGAGAAATCTTTCTGGAGCTGAGCCCAACTTCTCCTAAACATGTTAATAACAACTGCTTCTGTATCGAAAGGTTTTTGTGCTCTTGCCACTATCGAGAGAGACTTGTTATTTCTTCATCCACCTACTATCGGCTTTGGCAGCCTTCCTGTCATTTTAGCACCTATCAATATTTTTCACCTTTTTAGCTGTCTGTAAAATACAGTTAACTATGAAACACTAGCTTTTTTCTCTGCATGAGACTCTCAGTAATAACCTAAAAACAGGAAAAGAGAAGAAAAAAAAAGTCTTGATAAGGTTTGGAAAGCACAGGTTTGTCTCTGCACATATGTATGAAAATTTAAAACCGCCCATCTAAAGAAAAAATAATATCCTAGTGTGTCTCGGTAAGGTTTCTTTAGGCGTGGTGTCTCTGTTACAACTGAACACTTGGCTTCTACTTCTGCTTTCATCTTCTGTTAAATTCAATGTGTATTCTAATTCTGCATTTAGCTTGGCATTTTAACATTTTGTCTTGTTAGTTCTTCAGTTTTTCTCTCCCCCTTTTTGGAATGCTTGTAAAAACAGCCATGTCCTTTAATCCATAATTCTTCCTGTGCTTGTGTCACATAAAAATGCTGGGATTCAGATTCTGATCTGGGAGGAAGCACCATGAAACAGGTTCGCTCTAAGTCTCTTAGGAAGTCTCTTAGGAAGCTCATAAATCCATCAGGAACTCTGTTTATTCTCAGTATCACGTCAATGAATTCTTAAAACAAGATAGCAATTACTAACATTACCTTTCCTCCCCATAATAATTTGAGACATCAGGAGTGATAAAACATAGGTAGCAATCTAGGGATTTTATTAACCAGTAGTTCCTTGCTCTGCATTGTCATCAGATGCAGTGATATTATCTGGCCTGTTGCTGGTCTTAGGTTAATAAAGTCCTAAAGATAAATCTTCCTCTAATTGCCCTCTTTTTGTCTCTGGATGAAGCACAGAAGAACCAGAACCAAAATTTCTTGGTAAAGGAAGTTCATTGGTGCACAAACTGCCAGGGAATTTTGGACCAATTCAGGATCTCACTGGTTTTGAAGCATCCTGAAAAAACTTATTTCCAAAGAAATTTACTGTCTGTCTGCCACCCATTAGGAAAAACACATTTGTGCTTTGTAACTGTATGAACTGTACTGAGCACAACTTTCCACAGAGACCAAAATCCCCACCTGAGAGGAATCCTGGTTTTGGGAAACCAGTGGCAAAAAAAATCTCTTTAATTTGGTACTGCCGAAGATGGACCTTTTGAAATCCACCTTTTTTTTTCAGGCAGATACTTGGGCCTCATCAATGTGCTAATTATCACTTCTAAAATTAATGAAAGCACAACACATGACATCACTGGTGGCATTGCCTGTAGGTTACCTTTGGTCATAAATATTTTGGACAAATATGGGTTTAAAAATGCAATTTGGTATGTTTTAAATCAGTTAATATTTCCTGTACTCAGAAAAAAATCTGTTTTCTGAAATCCTCTTTTAGTTAGGCAGTTGTCTCCTATATGTCCAGAGTGTCTTGTTATTATTAAAAATATCTTATTTTTCTTCATATTATGGTATCTGTTTGTAAATATGGAAACCAAATGTGACAGGAAGCTGCTTGAGATTTGCATTTAAATCTTCACAAGCCTAGTTGATAATAGCATTATAATCATACATACTTAAGGTACATAAACACTTAAAGTAGGTCATGTAGAAAATGGTGCATGGGAGAGGTCCCCAAGTGTGATTAAAAAATGTACAATAGCTGCTTCGTAGGAAACGACCAGGTTTGCAGACTTCAACCTGAAATGATGCATAGTGCTGAAAAGGATTTAATAGGGTTCCCCAAAATGATAAGTGGCCTGGAGAAAATCAACAGCAAATGATGATTCATTTTGTTTCGTAACACACAAGTGAAGGGACATCAAAGGCAGTGTTGGGTCATGCTTAGGGCAGAAAGGGAAGGTGCATTTGGTCACAGTGTGTGCTTAAATTGCAGAACTCGGTGCTGCTGGGTGCTGTGGGAGTGAAAAACTTAAGAGTTTCAGGAAAGAAAAAAGCTGAACAAACTTATGGGAAATTAATCGGATGAATCGCAGTGTTATTGAACGCTCTGCAGCCCCAGGTCTCTACTAGCTGCTTATCCAGAACGTGGTGTTTAGAGTGACTTAAATTACAGTTTAAATGGCCTGAAACAGAAAAATCTATGTTTATTTTATGACAGGTAAAAAATGTGCAAAATTGTTTCTATATAAAGTGTATTTAATAGACAGAAATTTAGTTTGAATGGCAGCTATTAAAATAAACACTGAAATAAGCAAAAGAAGTAAATGTTCTGTTGCATATGGTAACTCACAGTACATATATCAGTGTTACATGCTTCAGATGGGGAAAAAATGGGTATCGGAGCTCTAGAACAGGCTGCCCAGAGAGGCTGTGGAGTCTCCTTCTCTGGAGATCTTCCAAACCCGCCTGGATGCCACCCTGTGCCCCGTGCTCTGGGTGTCGCTGCTGGAGCAGGGGCATTGGACTAGGTGATCTGTAGAGGTCCCTTCCAACCTCAACCATTCTGGGATTCTGGGGTTCTTTTAAATGAAATGAATGTTGCGTTTGCAACATGTGGGGTGAAAACTGCCTCTGCTGTGTTTGTAGATTTGCTTGTTTATTGTTACCTGGGTAGAATGTCAACTTAAGATGAAGGAAATGTTCCTCTTTCCATAGAAATTAGTTCTTACAGTGATTTTTCTTGACACACTCAGAGTTCAGTATGTTTTGTCCCATTCTTCTCCATGTCTGTGTTTTTACAGCATGGCAGATACGTGAGAGGGAACTCTGAGAAGCCCAGGCAGTGGCAGCGGCCGTTCCTCACCTCCTCCCACGTTTGTCTATAAATACAGCTCCCTTCGACTCTGTCCCTTCGGCTGCTTTCAGGGGATCCCCACAGGGCTGCTCAGCCCCAGCATCTCCATTTCTTGCCTTGTTCTCAGCTGCTAAAACCTACCCAGACAGAGTTGGGGGATATGAGGGGTTCCTGCATGTACAGGGTTGCTGGACTTGACAGTCATTACTGCTAAGGCACAGAGGGAAATGATGAGGCCACCTGGCTATTAAAGCGTGTCCTGAACAGTAACAAAGAGCTCTGACTCGCGAGGACCGACAGTTGACATGGAAAGTCAGTTGTCAACATGGAAAATAGCCCTACCCTTCTTTCTAACTGTTGATACCCAGGTATCTTTTTGTTGTCCTTTTCACACACTTACCACCACTTCCCCCAGCGCTGGCAGGACGGCAGCCCTTGATGGCTGGAAACACAAGAGGGTTCCCGGTGGGGAAAGCGCAGGCTAGACTGTTAGTCAGCATGGCCTCCTCGCTCCTGCCTCAGGGCGAGGAAAGCTGGGGTAGTGAAGGGCCTCCGCAGCGCTCACCTCGCTGCTAGCCACCCAGGAAACCTGGGGGGAAACCTGTGAGCTGCTGCAGCCTGAGGGAGCCTGAGGCAGGGAGCCACAGATAGACCAGGAAAAGAGGGAATTACCAGCGTGTTCCGGAAATAGTAAGATATGAGAAGGGAGACTCGAGTTGGGAAAGGGGTTAATGCAAGAAACTAGCTGAGAATTGTACGTGGTTTTTATTACTGTCTTAAAATATCTACTCTCTTCTCCTCTAGGAAGTAGGATAAAAACAGTCATTATTGAAAGGAGTTTTATAATAATTATAGGAAGGAGTTTTTGAAGGCTCAAAATACAGAACCTGATTAGAGATGTGAAAAATTTCAGTTGACATTTGAAGTACTGTAAACCCTAAAACCTGTCTTGTCACCCTAAAGCCCAAAAGTAGACTTTTTCCTTTAGGAGAGGGCAGTCAAAGTGTTAATTAAAAGAGAAAATGTATAAAGATGCTTTAACTCTCACTGTTTCCAGTGATTTTCCTGAATATCCCATGCATTTTTTTCAAGTGTACTACTTAAGTTGTAGCCCTTGCGGCAGCCTGGGCCTTCTTGAGGGCTCCTTTGGACAGGAGCTGTTGAGCAGTAACCTTGGCCCCAGGTCGCTGCTAGGGCTTGTTCCAGCGCCCCTGGAAAGTGCCTCTCTGCATCGCACCATGGCCTCCCACAAGTGCTCCAAGGCTTCAGTCTGTGTGCACTTCGATAAGCTGGTATTTGCCTTGCACCTAGGTGTACTGGTCCTTCATTCCTTGTGCTTTGGGATTTTCTTGTAATGTTCTTAGGAAAGCCCTCCTGTCCTCATGAATCAGGAGGGGACGCATTAGTACTATAATTAGCTGTAATTACATTTTTTTAAATTTTGCGTTTGCTTGTTTAATAGAGTAAATTAACTTTACAAATTAACTTTAGGCACAGTTCATATACTTGCAAACAGATGGGAGTTGTGCAATCAGATTTTCAGCTCTTGGTTCCCCTATTAATTTACATGTGGCCAAGACCTTAAGTGTGACAGAAGCGCTCATGAGAAGAGGATGTAAAGCCTTGTGTATGAATCTACAAATGAGCGTCATGTTTTCTGATCATCCTCAGTTCCTCAGTTCCCAGATACTTCAAAGGAGGATGCCATGACACAGTCTGGTGAGCGTTCATCCAGTCCAGGGAAAAGCCATTGATGTGGAGTGCCAGATGCTTCCCAGAGCACTGTATGCATAGCAGTGTTAGGGACGGATGGAGCACCTTTCCCCTACCAGTATTGGACTCCTGTATTGCAGGAGTCCAACTCCTGACATGTTCTCTCTGCTCTTCATAGGTTTCTTTTAGGAAAACCGCTTCTTTGCTTCTGATTTTTTTCCACAGGGTTTGTGACACACACACACAGTTCATATAAATGTTATTTTCATCATGTTTTCATAGCACCCTGTTTTCCGTCTTCCACCAGCATATTTAGCTGCAGTTTGGTTGTTACAGAGACAGAAGTAGAGATGGTGTTTGTCTCATTTAGTATAATTTGGGTCCTTTCTTCCCAAGGGAAGCAAGCAGCAGGGGGTGGAAATTACCATAAGGATATAAGCTCATGCAGTTGCACTGTGTAATGAAACAATCTGTCTTCTCACACCATCCAAAGTTCTTGGGGATGACTTCATGTGCGTAAGCTTTGCGTGGAGGCTGGCAAAGGGTGAATGACTTTTCTGGGCTCAGAAGCCCAGAGGCAAAAAAAAATAAAGCCAAGTTCCTTTCATAAATTTTAACTAGTTTGGATAAAGTCTGAAAAGATGGATGAACAGCAAGGCCATGATTTCGGGGGGGGGCTTCCTTGAGCACTTCATGTGTGAGTGTCCTTGGGCTCTGCCCTTCTTGCCGGTGCTTACAACTTCCACAGTCTCGTTCCAGAACCATCACAGCTCTTCTCTAATGGATAATATAATAGAATTTATACTTTCAATTGAAGCTTATTGTATAGTGTTCTGGGCACAAACCTGCTCCTCGACTCCGGCATGCTCTGGAAACTCTCCAGAGATTGTTCTGGAAGGTTCAGCTGGATGCTGGCTGCCTTACAACTCTTCCCGCATCGGGATTCCTAAGGATTGTGTGCTTGGGCTTTGCAAATACTTCATTTTTTTTCCCCAGGATGGCTTGGTGGGCTGGTCCTTCAACCAGCCATTTGGTCTTGCGACAGGTTTTCCATTTTGGGCCATTATTCAGACACATGTTGCTGAGTAGCTTAAATAAAACTCTTCCAGTTTACAGCATAGGAGAGTATCTGGTACATCCATTCTTGTACAGGAATTTCTTATGCTCTTTTCTTAATTTCATGGTTCTCCTGAAGTATGGTTCAGATGCTTTCATTGTAGGTTTTGAACATTATCTTCCTAAATGAGTTCACTCTAGGTTAAACAGTAATTTTACTTCAGTCTTTGTGTGAGAAACAAGAAAGATCTCCTCTTTTTTCTCTGCTTTGGAGGGCATTTAAGTTGATATTACAGACCAAGAAGTATTCTCCTAAAGTTGCAGCTTTATGGTCTGAGGATTTTCCTCATTCACTGTTCTTTTAAATAAAATTAAAGCTTGGAGCAACCCCTGCGTTTCTCCAATTGAATCATTAATCCTTTGCAGTACTTGCTGTCTCCTGGAACATCTGACTTATTTTTTTATTTTTTTTAAGAAATGAGTGTATTCTGTTTTCTGCATAAATCATCTAAATCGTCTGTTGCTTTATTCGAGTTGGATTTGTTGGAAATGCTGCCTGCATTGACCTCCTGGCTCCAACCCAGGCTTGCTGGAGTTTTCAGTACTGTGTGATGTGTGATGCAGCCACCATGGGGCTCACGCCCGCAGAGGCAGTCTGTAGTGTCCTAAGATAGATGAAGAACATCTGCCAAAGACCTGAGATTTTAATGTTTAGGTTTCAAAGTCAAGGGATGAAATACCAGATGTGATTGCTTCTGCAGCCTCCACCTGCTCCCTTGTGCCTCTGCATCCTGCTGTGTTCCTGATGGCACAGTGCAGTTTGGCAAAGAAGCAGTATCAGTTACAAGATGTATGTATTTCTGTCTAACAACTAGTCTAAATTAAAAGGATACTGCAAAAACTGCTGATACTCCAATGCTTCGGCATGAATTTTAGGCTAGCATGAACCACTCTCTTGCATCCCTCACCTCCTCAACCCTGTGCCAGCGTGGGGCTAGCGTAATGAAGCAGTGAACTAGTGCAGGGAATTGGATCAAAGCTGAAACTAATCTGGGTGAAAGGAGGGTTAATGATAACCCAGATTATTGTAGCCACCCTGGTGGTTGTTCTGGGATGCAAGAGCAGATGAATGAGAGCTGCTTCTGGCAGTCTGCAAGCTGAAAATGTATGTAAAATACAACCTTGTATGAAAGAGTGGTCATTTAATAGCACTCTTTGTGCCCCATTGCTCACTGAACATCTTCGGTTCACTGTCAGGATGCTGTGTTCTGTAAGCAAGTTGCTAGGAATTCAGTTTCATGCGTTAGTTAAATGTGAAGGAAGGTATTTTCCTCAGTATCTAATTTCATTATGTCTAATAGAATAGTTGCCTGGATTAATCTGTGTATAAACATGTTTGTGTCGCAAGAGAATTTACAGCTCTGTTTTGTCATGGTCAAAATACAGCTCATAGCCTTTTTTGCATTTTTTCCCCAGAAGTCAAAGAGCAATCTGCAGAGGAGGATGCCCAGGCTGAAGTGGATGGCGCTAAGCAGCTAACACCAGTTCTTCAGCGCTCAGTATCTGAGGAGTCTGCGAGCTCCACTGCCTCTGTTGGTGTCGAAGCTAAAACCAGGTGGGTGAGCGACGAGACGGCAGCAGAGTCAGGGCTAGTCCATGGGTGCCGGTCCCGCCGGCCTGGGACACGCGGACAGTGTCTCGAAGCTTGAGCAGCAGCCTGGGCTTTTTGAGGCTGGTGGCCAAGTTAGCAGAGAGGGAGATGGAGGTGCAAAGTGTGTGTCCAAAGTACTGTCCTCAGGATGGCACTGGAAAACTCTAGACTTGCTATATATTAACTGTTTAAATTAGAGCATGCAAATGAAAGGTGAGGAAATACCATTACTGCAGTCGTCTTGCTAAAGAAGTTACCTCTGAAGCTTCTGTTTGTGTTTATATAGGGAACAAAATGAAAAAAATTCCCGGTCATCTATACTATCTTTTTCCTTACTTCAGAATTTATAATACAGAAGCTAATATTTGTATTTTTGTTCTCAATTGATAGTCAGTATAAATTACTCAAAAAGCAGTGAAAGTAACAAGTATGTTAGAAGAGAAAAAACAAAAAAGAATACTTGTGTGGTCACTATTGAAACTATACCGCAGAATTGGGACAGAACTTCTCTGTTTAAGGCCTTCTATAACTTTCCACTCTATATGGGAGATTACAGTTCTGCGAGTTTCATGTATAGTGATATTCTACAGGTTTGGAGAAAAGAATCTTAGTGATTTTGCTTCCTCTTCACCTCTTCCCCATACACAAAAACTTACTTCATCTCTTGCTTCGTTTATCATTTTTATATTTTAGTTGCTCACAAGCTTGTTGGTTTCCAAAATATTTTCCTTTTTACTGAGAATTTCAGTAAAATAAATCTTCTTTGTACACTTTGGAATTAAATACACAAAAACTGCATTTAATGGAATTTTCCTAAGCTATGTAGAGCAGTTTGAACTGAACAGATATTTTGGTTCTTTATTTTTATCCTGTTGAGGGTCATTTGCAGTTTTTCTTAGTCCTGTTTCATCTACTTTCTGCGTTTCTCAAGGTTACTTTATTTCTGTTACCATGAGTTGATTACAGTGTTTTCGCTAGCCATAAACTTGTTTCTTACGAGCGAGACAACTGTCATTCAAGAAAACCTCTGTGTGATACTGAATCAGGCCTTGTTTGTACTCAAGTTATTAACCTTGCTAACAGAAAGTATAGATTTTGAATAGTCAACCTTCAAAGGATATTATGGGTGTAATATTTGGCTGATCAGAATATTTAAAAAGTTTAATTCTGCTATTTTTCTAATTAAAGTAATAGAGATCAGACCCTGTCTCTGGTATTTTGGAAAGATAAGGCATGTGAAGCAGATAACTGGGAGTCTGAGGTTTCTCAGAATCCAGGTAGTTTTCAGTTGAGATTTGGGTGCAGAATTGGTATCATGTTAGTTGCTCACACAGCTGGTTGATCTCCTCCTAACAACATTAACTAGATAGGTTGTAGTGGGGAGGGAATGTATCAAGGTTCAGGGTGAGTCCTTGGAGACTTGAAGCCTGTAACCTAGGAGACATCATACAAGCTTTTCTGATGTACGTACATGCTATGGTATAGTGTGAGTAACTTAATCCAGTGGATTTTTTTCTAGATTAGGAAATAAATTGCTATGTTTGGCATAAAAGAATTATGGAGGTATTATGGAAGTGTATCGGAAGTGGCAGGGCAGCAATTGCCTAGAACACAGAAAAGCAGCAAAGCGCCTCCCAGAAGTTGAAGCAGATGAGGGTAGCGTGACTTTTGCATTTCAGTAAACATGGAGTGTAAAACACCTTAGGGTTTCAATCTTTGGTAGTAAGGATAAAGGTGTTAAGGAGGAGTGTGGCACATGGAACATAACATAAAATGAAATCTTTTTGCTAACCAAATAATTTCCTATTCAAAAACAGTAATTATGACACATTCTCCAGCATCACAGTGGGGAAGGGCAGATTCCAGTAAGTGAGAAATGAGCCAAAGCTCTCCCTTGTATGGGGTGTCTGGTGGTCCCTCTTGAGGCTGAGGGGAAATAAGAACATCTGCGAGGAAGGTGATGGAGAAAATGGTCAGTTTTGGAACCTTGGAGGTGCACAGAACAGATGGGATACATGAGAGAGACCTAACTGCAAAGCAAGTCAAGAGGAAAGGTTTAAGAACAGATTTAGGATCGTTACTAAAAAGCAATGTGCCAAAGCCACTAAAATAAATGGCATCTGACCCATAGTGGTAGGGTAGGGTAAAGTGTGAAATGGGTAAAAGGAGGGAGAGTGTGTGTGTGCGTGTGTAGATCTTAAGAAGAAGCTGGAATTTTCATGCAATTATTTATTTATTTTAGCAGCAGTCTAAGTACCTGCTCTTCTAAGACTGTCAATGAAATTACAGAAAAATGAGCAGCCCACCTACCTGTTTTCCTCTGTAGTTGAAGAAAGAGCATGGGTTTCACTACAGCCCCATTGCACCATTCCCTCTTTATTTGGGGGTTGCTGCTGCTAAGATCAAATTTGGAATCTGGAGGTGGAGAGGTGGGGTGCTTTATTCTGTAGAAAAGAAGTGGGTAGTGAATATCTGCCAGCTGCGTGAATAAAGGAAATAAGGTGTCCAGTGAAATAGCAGTCATGGACTTTGTTATCTTCATTCTTCATCTTTTCTTTCTTTTTTTTTGAATCTTCAAAGGAAGAGCATTGCAAAGCTCCTTGCAACACTCAGCAGAAAAAGAAATTGTGGAGTGGCAGATTAGATAATCTAGACTAAATAACACTGTGCTGGTAGCAAGAGAACCTGGGTCTTCAGGCAAGAGGGAGCTGGATTTAATATATAGAAATGTATAAAAACTGCTAAAGTTGCAAAATCAAACATGTTCTAGGAAATAACAGAATTGAGCAGAATAGCAGAATTAAGTTTATTTATGAAACTATTTTCTTTTGTCCACATGCGATATGATGACTCGTAGTTTTGTGTGAATGTGTCTCTGCCAGACTTCATGCTGCAGAGAATGGAGCTGGTTGGGGTGTGAGCCAAGGCTGTTGAATCATTGCACACTTTGCTTTTAGCCTGTTAGGTTTTTTAGACCTGGATCCATGCAAGGACTTAGAATATTCTCTAAAATCACTGATTGACTTCTCTGTCTGCAGAGTGGAGATACCACTCCATGTGTTGCAAAACTAAATTACTTAACAGCAGTGAAATGTTCAGGCATTATATTAATGGCCAGTCAAAGCTTGAGTGGAATCACTAGTTCTGCTTCCAGAGCACAATTTGGAGATTGTCAGTAGATAAAGACTAGAGACAACACACTGAAAAAGGAGCAGAAGTTAAATATTTACTGGTTGTCCATCCTGTTCATCTCGTACATGACTAGGGAGAGGATCTTGAGATAAATGGGATGACTGATCATTCTTGAAGGACTTCTGCCTCAGCTTCAGAGGGCAGGAAGGGACCTTTGGAAGTTATCTAGGTTACTCTGTGTGCCAAGGGTGGATCTCCACATGTCATTTGTGACGAGCGTTTGTATAAACTCTCCTGAAAGGTTCAGTAATAAAAATTCCAGATCTTCACCAAACAGTCTTTTCCAGTTGCTTTCTTTCTTCTACTCTGGAATGGCTTTCAATAGGTCTAATCTGAATTTCCTTCATCCAGAGTTTAATCCATTAATACTTGTTCCAAATATCGGGAGGATAGATAACTTTCTTCAGCTTTGCAGAAGATTCTTAGTGTATTTCCCTAGGGCACTCTAGAATAAAACTTGGCAGTTTGTTCCTGCTTTCTTTACAGATTCTATTTCCTTGAGCTGTGAGGATTCTCACCGGTTGGAGTTCCTCCGAGTGGTGCATAGCTTTCTGTAGAACTTAAAACTATTAAAAAAACCCTCATATGATACTTGATACTTGACACTCTTGACTGATCAGCCAGGTCGAAGCCTTTTAGAGCAGTTGCCCAGTCCTTCCCTACTTGAGTTACATGGTTACATAAGATGGCCCAACCCCCTTGCCCTCGCCGCAGCTTCCCCGGCTGCGTAGAGGACTCCCACTCTGGCCCCCACAGCCTCCTTTGGCGGGTCTTAGGCAGTTTCTCTCTCCCATCCTATTCATGCTGCCTCCTTGCACTGCTTTCTGCCTGGTTGCTCCCATGCAGCTGCCCTGGCAGAGCTATTTGCTCTTTGAGCAGATGTTCCTCCTGCTGAAATGTGGCAGCTGGAGGTTCTTTAGGCCGTGTTCTCCTCACCACCACCTCGGCTGCTCTATGTAAAATTGAGATTTTTCTCCTCTTCACGTCAGAATTGGCACTTTAAATATATTGCCAATAGTACAGGCAATGTAAATACATTACCAGACCAAATCTGGACTTGCGGGAGAGCCATTAACTGTGCTTGCAGAGATGATCCCCACAAGTCTCTCTAATCTTTGGCTAAAACCTCTTTCTTCACGGTGCGAGGATGCTGCAAGTGGAGTCTGCTTTCATTGGGAAACAGAGAAAAAAAATGGAGTGTGCTTGGCGAAGAGGAAGGTTTTGAGCTTGCAGCTTTGCTGTGTCAAATCCTTGCTTGAGCACAGTTGATCAGTATACTTGGTAAGATTAGAATTATTTCAAAAAACAAATTTCTGATGATTTTCATAGAGTTGCAGAAAAAAATGTTTCTGTAATTTCAAAAATGGGTGTAGCAAAACTTGAAAAGATTCACAGAGAAACTGAAGGAGTGGTCAGAGATGGGCAATGGTGTTTGGGTGGAGACCCGTCGAGTCAGTCAGAGACACAGAACTACAGAAGAGACGTGGGAGGAGGCGGTCCCAGCAGTGCGCGAAGCCATAGGTGCCGTGAGGACAGTGGCTCCTTACCGATTGTTCAGCTTCTTTTGATGGAAGAAACTGAAGGTCTTCAATGAAACTTGTAGGGCCTGGACTCAGAACAGGAGGAGGTGGCTCTTCGTGCGGACGGTATTTGTGTAATGAAAACCTTGCCAAGGGGTCTTGTGGCTTGCTGGAAGTTTCTGTGAAAAACAGATTGGAAGAGAAGTGGAGAATTACTAAACGTAAATATAGAAATCATTCCTGATTTAGGAAAGCCCTGAACTGAAAATCCTTGGAGGCATGAGAAATATCGTATGTGTTTGCCCTTGTTTCAAATGCTACCTGTGTATCTCCTTATCCAGGTTCTAACCCTGACTCAGTTGAGTTGGTTAGACCTTTGATCTGACCCAGTCGAGGTTTGACAGAAGAACCCACTCTGTTACATATCACATCTGTTTTCTAAATATATTCTCAAAGAAAAGGTCACATAAAATTGGAATAGTGCAGCATAGCGTGCTTTTCCATTCTCTGTGTAACTAAACAATTTTGATGAATTTTACGAACAACTGTGTTTAAAGCAGCACAGTATGTGTTAAATTTCAGCAATTTTCTGGCTATGAGACCCAGCTTAATGCTCTTAGAGAGTTGCCTGAGACGAATCTCCTGAACGGTGCTGCCTGTGTGAGGGTTCTGCATTGCTCTCTGTCACGTTTCCTTTGCCGGTTTGGCTCAAATGGTCTGTACTCAAGGGGCCTGAGGCCGCACTTGAGATAAAAACATAGGACTTTCCTTGTCTGGGTTGTCACTCACAGGTTAAATGTCACAAAACTGCGAGGTCTGCTCACATTGTCACCTTTTGTGTTTTTTTTTTTTGTTGTTGTTGCAGAGTAAGAATGAGTTCAGCTGGACATTAAATAACAATTTCTAGATGCCCATGGAGTAGACCTTTACATTCACTTTACTTAGCATTGTCTTTCTAATAACTCCTTTGGTATTTAGGGTATGTTAAGATATCCCAGCTGCGTTTTATGCATATGTTTAGGTTAAAGCTGACACATATTGGCTGTGAATAAAAGCATGTTTTCATCCTTTTTTAAATCTTAAAATGTCAGTAAAATGTTTCGTTGGTGGTGATACATTTAGAGGGGTTGTTTTCTGTTGAATGGGAAGAGTATCGTTAGATTGTTGTATAGCAGAAAACTTCCAACTGTGCTGATCTGAAAAACTTGGAAAGCAGTTAATATCTCATGTGGCTTAATTGCTTTGTGCGTTCTGAAACTGAAAAAAAGTTTGAAAATGCTTCATCTGAAGTCCATATGAGTCCCTCCCCTCTGCCCCCTTTTGTAAAGGAATTGTGCTCTGCAATCTAAATACTCACTTTAAAACCAGCTGTGTAATAGTAGAATGTCAAACTACTTTTAAAAGTTTAAGCTTCCTTTTGGAAGGAGCACTCTACATTTAAAACGTGTTTAAATATAGCTTACATCTGAGAACATCTGCCTCTTTTTCTTTGGACTATCTTCATTTATTTTGTACTCTCTGTCTTCAGTATCGTTAAACCAGCGCGCAGTGTATTGGTTTGGTAATGCTGTACCCTTAAGCTCTAACACATTGTAGGGGGCTTTCTCCAAAGTTTGGTTTGGTAGTTTTCCTTCAAGCCTCCTTGTTGTAAGTCTCTCAATGTTCGTGGGAGCTCTGTAGTCTTTAAATGGAGATAGAAAGGCGGTTTTCTGTCCTTAAGCCCTGTAATAACTTTATCTCTGTGAATAGCTCACATGCATGATCTGTGTTATGATCTAGATGCATAACAGTGATGTGGACTTCTGGCCTTGTTTCAACCTGAAGTTTTTCCTTTAAAATGTAATTTGTGTTTTTTAAGCTCTCCCTTTGGATTTATGTAAATGATACAATGTTGCATCTTCACTGAAGAGAACAACTATCTCTTTCAATAATGCAGCATAAAGTGACAGTGAAGGCAAAATACTTTGTACAATTTGGCATAGCTAAGGAAGTAGTAGATCCCCTGTAGTGTTTCAGTTAGCCTCTTAGCATAGGTTAAAACTACTAACAGTGTTAGATGGGAGATGGATTCTCAAGGCCAGTTTTCTTCAGTCTGCCTCATTAATCAGTGTAAATGATGATCTGAAATACTGTTCTGCTCCCAAATGTTCCATTTCATTGTGTTAAAGTATTTAAAAAATATATAAAAAAACATATTTTAGGTTTATGCAACAGCTTAGCCTACACAAGCCAAGAGTTTACGCTTCACAATTTCACCTTTCAAAAATGCTAAAATGTGTGTGAAAGGCATCAAGAAGGCATTTTCAGATGCTGAGAAAGTTATTGCATAATTCCTTAAAAGACAAACTCAAAGCAAATATCAGATGACATCCTCTTCACCTCTTTTTCCTACAGATGGTGATAGGAAAGCTAAGTAGGACACAATGAACATTTCAACCCAAAAGTTGAATGAAAACGATTTTTTTTTATGCTTTCCAAAACTGTGCATCTTCAGGGCAGTCATTATTGTAGCAATAATGATCACCCATGATTTAATATGTATTAAGACATGTTAGAATTGCCAAGCCCTGTGTTTCCTCAGATCTAATACTTTGCCTTTTCCCATTTAAGTGGCAACAACCTCTGTTTTTAATAATTAGATTGTTTGAAAAGACAACTGCACAACAGAATTATTTTGATCATTAGTGTTCTCTAGTAGGCTGGGAGGCTTTTGCAAGGAGGTAGGAGAGCATCTATTGAGCTGAATTTGTGAGTTCATGTTTATTGTGCTGTTACCAGGTTCTGTTTACAGGATGTTTGGGTTCATCTGTGCACGTTTGCTGAAAGAATATGACCTTGAAAATTTCTCTGGGGAGCAGAGACTTGGATTTTCTTTAATTCCCCACCCCTTCACCATTTAGTAGGAAGAGTCTTATATGTCTTAAAGCATCTTACTGACAGATGTGCAGAACATAGGCCACTTGCTTCTAGGCATTGTGAAGACAGGGAATCGCAAAGGTCTGTATGTCAGTGAAGGGATAATGGTGAAGTTACTCCTAGGAGGAGGAGAAGAGGAAATTAATTCCCCTGGCTTCATACACAGACTTACAGATAATAGTCAGATTCCCAAATCATTGCATTGCCCTCAGTCCTACCCTTGTATGAAAGTTGGGAAGGAGAATGAGGGTGAACATCTAATAGTGCTGAGGGTCACGCTGATTCTGGGCCAGGCTGAGGGTTTCTGCTGGGGTGCAGCAGTCCTCTTGCCCACACATGAGCACAGCCTGGAGAGGTACGGGCCACCACATCAACAAAACGTGTTTTTTAATCAGTCTGCACATCTGCTTGTTGTCAAGAAGTCTTGGCTGACACTGGATACCTCAGTGCTGTTTGCCAGCTCAGAAGGATACAGGAGGAACTTCGTGCGAACTTTGGGGAGTTTCACTACGGGGATCCTTGATGGTCTGGAAGTCCAGATAATCCTGGTGCCTGTGCCTGTTAAGGTTTGAGGACAGACGATTTTACCTTGATCCCCTATATGAGTATTTACAGGCAAGCTAGACCATATTTTCTGGTTGTGATTTAATATTGTGCAACTAGTTGCCCAATCCTAAGCATGTTGAAATGAAATCCTTTGAACAGGAAAGTCTGTGTTTTAGGATGAGTCCTACTGACTGTATGTCATGGGGTGAGCCAAGGAAATGGTGACTGTTCTCCATTCCTCCAGCATTAACTGACTTCAGGGCATTGGCTGCGCTTTTGTTGGGATGTGGATTGGGGAGGATTGGAGCATCTTGGATGCTTGTCAAGGGGTTGAGAAGTCCTTGTGGAAGAGAACATTAAGTTGATTCAGACAATTTAATGAAATAAGAATTTATGGAAGGAAATAGCTCTTGTAGAGGGCTGAAATCTGCATGTTTGTTGCCAGGAAGCACCTTGCAAGGAAGTCTGCATCTCCTCTAATGGCCTGGTAGCAGCAGACATCAGCTGAAATAAAAGGCAATAGGGCCTTTTGTCTGTGTCTCCTTATCCTAGTTGTCTGTCTGTTGGGTTTTGAGTTTTTTTTTTTTTTGTGTGTGTGTGTGTGTGTGTGTGGGTTGGGATGAGGTGCTGTGCCTGAGCACCTACTCATATTGAGCCAGCTATGGGTTTTTAAAGGTTATAAAAAGATGGAATTTGTTCTAGAAAAGCTTAGGAATTAAGGTGAAGTTACAAACAATGAACTTGTATTTTGATCCAGAGCAGCATAAATATATTTTAAATAAAGTATTGGTAAGCTTACCCTTCTTTTTTTTTTCTCATGAACTTGTAGAAAAAAAAATAAAAGACGTCATCCTGTGTTTTTGCCATGTTTTAAATTAGTTTGTTCTGAAAATATGCTAATTGTGATAACAGATCATGGGCTCAATCTTATGAGGTGCCAGGGTCTCCATGTCTTTGTCTTCAGTGTGCGGGCTCCGCTCGTGTCGCACATGGAGATCTTCCGCCAGAGTGCTAACATAGCAAAGCTGAGTTTTGAAGTCCTTCCTGCTATCCCCAGATAATATAAATTAAAAACTCTACCTTCTTCCCATGCAAACATAACTTTGCCCATGCAAAAACGCCCTCAGCATCTGCCCTGTGCCGAGGGGAGGCCAGGACATGGGGACATACGAGGTTCCTGCGCCGTGCGGCTGCCAGGAGCTGTCAAAGGAAGCTCTGCGTTGCCCTCGCTTTCAACATTAGCTTAATCACTTCTTCACAGTTTTATTTATTTACTTCTCTTTTAGAAATGTTAACATTACATGTTTGCTATTTCTGTGCTTTAAGGAAAGAGGGCTGTTTACTTATTCGTAAGTATCCTCAAGTCTTTCACTGAGGTTTGTAAGTCTGTCCCAACAGGATATGTGAATAATTATTTATCCCACTGTGGATTATCTTGTGTTTGTATCTGCTGAAATTTAGATACCATCATGATGCCAATTTAAATCTCTTAAGTTTCCTCCAAAATCTCTCTGGTTTCAGCTAGGGTGAAGTGCTTTGCTGTACCGTCCATACAAACTCTGCCTGTAAAGCCTTACTGGGCGTGCTTACAGAAATACAAATAATCATTTATTTGTTGTTTTATCATATTAAAAGTAAGTTAGAAAACAGAAAGTTGTGCTGATCAGCTCCAACTACTCATTTTCCCTTTTTCTTGTAATACCTTTGTTGTTTTCTTTCCATCTTTGGCTACTTTGTAAAAAAAAAAAAAAAAAAAAAAATCTGAAAAGTGTAGTCTGAAAAGTGTTGGATACTTCTCATCTACCAGCCGTCCCTGCGGTTGTGCCGCCTAATGCTGGCCTTGGGTTCATGTGAGATCATTTAGGGACATGTGGCCAAGGCTACAGGTGCAAAGCGGGATGTTTCTTAGCAGCAGCTTGGTGGGTATTAGTGTGAGCACCAGGGAGAGGGCCCTGCTGGGTTCTCACCATCTTCTGCTCAGTCAGAAACTTCTCTTTCCTTAATTTTGTCGTGTTCTGTTACTGCTTTTACCTCACCTGCCTGCAAAGCACAGATATTCAGTATTATTTCTTTCCAAGACTTGATGAATATTTTATGAGAATTCAGCCTCAAGATTTCCTCTTTCCTCCTCCTTCTCCTGCCCAACACGGAGTGCCCCAAACCTAAATAAGCCATTTTGGAGATGCACTTAAATCTATTTAAATGGGAGCCACTCAAAACCAGGTATCTTCCCAGGTGCCGCATTCCCTGAGGCATCTTTTGGGGTCTTAGGGGACATACATATGAAGAAAACAAAACTGTGCATTTAAGCATAAAATGGCTTTCCCTTTAAGCTGTTTTAATGGGAATAGCATTAGTTGCAGAAGTTTGCATTTTAACTCTGTAGATATGTTTATTATAGAAATATTTTTTAGTGGCTTCCATATGATGCGACACAAGGAGTGCTGTCAGAGCTGTCATTTCAGAGCTGTTGTTAAGCTACGAATGTGAAAACATAATTGCAAATGGTACAAGGATGTCTTAACAGTCTCAACTCTGTAAACAAAGAAAAACCTTTTGTCAAAGTTTTAGGTATTGTTTTTTAAATGTTAAAGTAAAGAGGATATCTGAGTTTGTGTGTATCATATGGCCTGGTTTGTGTAAATATAGTCAAAGTTCTGTTATGTAACTGGAAATCAGCTTGTGAGGATATGTTATTTGGGAGTTACTATTGTTAAAAATGGTTACGTAGCCATGAAAGTTGATCTTTGATAGCATCTCCTCTGCTGTTCCTTAAAAAAAAAAAAAAAAAAAGTAATGATCTTCCCTTTCACAGTGAACAACTCTGCGCCTTTTGTTACTGTGGTGACCGGAGCTCACTAGGGCAAGGAGACTTAAAACTGTTCAGTCCCACTCCTGGGTACATCATCCCATGGAAAAACCAGCCTTTAAGCAAGAGCGAAGGCAGCGACAGCACCGATGGAGCTTGCGAGAGGACTCCAAGGCAAAACTCAGCGCCACGCAGGCAACGGGGACACAAGAAGTAAGTCAGCACCACCACGAATGAAACCTGGTGCTTTGTGGAGCTTGGGGAGCAGCTTTGGAAGTGCTCTATGGTGACAGGCACATAACCTGCAACTGTGCCTGTGTCATTTTGTACACACGCACAAATGTACATGTATATGTATGTTTGATGGAAGCAATATAGAAATTGCCCTCCACTTTTTAGGATTGTTTTCTCCCTTCAGTGAGAATCTTTACTCTTTGCAAGGACAGTGAGCAGGGATGTCCTGGACATAAGGCACAGATGTGTCTGTGAGCGCGCAGTGAGCTGAGGGCAGCCCGCAGAAGCCGAGCTCTGTGGCTGGCTGCACTCGGTGTCGCCGGGGCGCTTAGGGTGCTGCCCGGCTGGCGCGGGGCTCCTGGTGCGGGAGGCCGGGATGGCGGGAGAAGCGCAGGAACACGCGGAGCTGCCCGCAAGGGCCTCTGGAGCGCGGAGGCGGCGGCACGGGGCTGCGCCGGGCGGAACGCGCGCGCGAGGCCTCCCTCCCCGCGCGCCGGGGCGGAGCGGCCCCTCGTCGGGGGAGGGTCGCGGCGGGCACTGGCGTCACGCGGCGCTGGAGCGTGCCCATTGGCTCCCTGGCGCCGGGGGCGGGGCGCGCGCGGGGCCGCCGCGGGTGGAGCGCTTCAAACGCGCCCGTTGGAGCCCGCGGGAGAGCGTTCGCGGCGTGAAACAGAACAGCCGCGTCGCTGGGGGGGACTTCAGTAACCGAAAATTAAAAAAAATGTGCAAGAGGGATTTTTTTTCCACTTTTTTCCCCCCACTCCACCCTTCTCAGTTGTAATCCTTGCAGCGAAGCGCACGCTGCCTGCAGGAGGGCAGAGTTACCCAGGCTGGAATCCCTGCGCTGGCTGTAGCTCCTGGCTTTACCTGCTGGCAACTGGGTAGTGTTCATCATCGCCTGCCGATATCAGTTTCAGCGCCCTGTTTTTAGAGGTCAGGAGCAAAGCATTCGGAATAACTGTAGTTTCGGGCTGTCTCACACATCTGAGTTAGCGGTGAGGGAGAAAATTAAAAGTTCCCAGCACCATAACGGCAGCCCTGAGAACCTCCAGAACATTGGATCAGACTAGGTTTTGTGCTCAGAAGACCCATGCAGATCCCAAGCTGTTCAAGAAAATTATTTTGCTTATAGGAAATAAGGAGGAATAGTCATTAATATCACTTGTGAATGAAGTAATCTAATTATTATTAACTATTTTCTGGTGATGTCAGAATTTGAGGGACAAATGATTGCTGTTTCTTTCTTGCCTGTGTTTTTTAATAACCTTTTAAACTAGATCCTCTTGTGTCAGTGTAGTAGTGTTTTTATATCACTGAGTTTTATAATCTTTTCACTTTTTTTTTTTTTTTTTTAATGCATAGGTTATGTGGGGATAAAGAAACCTCCTTCCAAACTGCTTTTCAACTCCTGGTTTTTATTTTTGCCCCTGCTCATATACTCATTAGCTGTATTTGAGCCAGACACCTTAGTTTGGCTGACACAGCCCCTCTCCTTGGGAGATACACACAGTGCTCACCATGGACCAGCTCTGAAGGTTGCAGAGAGGGGGCTGTACAAAAGCTGCAGCTCATGCCCTCCACCCTCCTCTTTGCACCTCTCTTCCTCAGAGTAACACAGACTGCCGGCTCTGAGTTAGCAAGGATTGGCAAGTTTTAATATTGAATACAACTTTTAACATTAAAAAATGATAAAAAACATGCATACCCTGAAGAAATGGAAGAGAACAGGCCAGGGGAGGGACATTGTGGCAAGCACTTTTTTTTCCTCTATTGAATAGCAGCTTGAATTGAAAGTTTTGTCATTGGAAAAAATTTCGGATATGAGGAAGAGCAGTTTTCACTCAAGAGCAGTTTCACTCAAGAGCAGTTCAATCATGCTTGGAAAAATTGATACTCATTTGCCCTGACTTCTGAACCGCTTGAGAGTTTCTCACTAGTTCACCAATGAATAAGAATTCCGTTTTTCTGCATCCTGTTACAGATCACAATCGAGTATAGCATCATGTACAAGTGTAAGCACCCAAACTGCTTCTGACGATCAGGTTGTCAAATTCTGGGATGAACTCAGTTTAGTTGGCTTACCAGACGACATTGATGTTCAAGCCTTATTTGAGCCAACAGGTAAGACAACGTTACTAACCTTACTCTCTTACTCGTATTCCTTGGTGGGTAGTGCAATAGCTGTGGTGACAATAAGTGAAGTTTTTCAGCTTGTTTTCGTCCAGTGTTTCATTTTATTTTCTTAGTTTCTGCCAGTGTGTTTTGGTGCTTCTGGAGAGCTTCCTCCTCAAGTACTAGGCAGAATCTTTGTGCCTGACGCTTCAGCTTTAGGGAAATACTTGTCATCTACTACGAAACTGTTCAGAAGTAGTATTTTCAACTTGGTATCATGATTCTATTGTGAGGAGAAAGAGAGAAAAGAAATGGTATAGATTAATTTAATTTCTAGCGGCCTAGTGTTTTACCCTTACCTAGTTTGCTGCTGATGTAGGGCTAGCTAAAATACTGATTTACAGTAAATTTACAGTTAAAAAAATGGTCCAGTTGCCTTCTACTCTTTAATTTTAATTGCGCTTTTCTTCACATCTAGTAATGAATTACTTGTTCAGAAAAAGATAATGTTTCAGTGCTCTGATACCAGTAGTCCACTCACATATTTTGTCTCAGAAACAGGGGTTTATTTCAGATTCAACCTTTACTGGAATAAAAATGTTATTCTTTCCTGATTGTGGAGACTGATTTCAAAACCTAGATGTAAAGCTTTATTTTTTAATGGATTATTTTAAATTGTTACACTGTAGTGTAGGGTTGGGACTAATCAGTCTGAGTTATTTCAAGTCATCATTACTATTTGGAGATTTTACAGAGATTTTTTAGCTTGTTGCTGAATAACTTGACTGACTCCAGTACCTAATTACAACAGCTAGTGAAAAACATCATCCTGAATCTAGTAAAAAGCTGTCACAAGATTCCTTCAGATGAGAGAAGAAATATTCTTCATTTACATTTTCAGTGTTTTTCCCGGGGCTGAATTAGAAACTTGTCTTTTAACAGATACCTGCTGAAGTAACAAGACTTATTTATTTTAACTGGGAAGTGTTTGCTATTAAAGCCAAGTTCCCTGTTTCCAGGTAGTGTTTGATAACAGCTGTAAAACAGAAGTGCTTTCTCTCTTGATGCCTTAGGTCACTGTTGGGCTCATCACCGCTGTGCGGAGTGGTCTTGGGGAGTCTGCCAGACTGAAGAGCAGCTATCAGTGAACGTGGACAAAGCTGTTGTCTCAGGGAGCACAGAAGTGAGTAAAACGCCGCGAGCAGGAAAATGTAGTGGAGGGTGGAGAGGAGGGAGAACAGACAGTAAATCAATGGAATACGGAGGCGAGACTAGAAATATCCTCATACAGTTCACTGAGCTCACAAGTATCGCACACTAAGCTTGCAGTGGACAAGTCTTCGTGCTAAAATCTTCTGTTACAAGGTATTAATGAGGCTTCTGGAGTCGTATGGAATATATTGCTACTGTAGACCTAGGGACGATTTTGAGGTGATTAGAATGTGGAAAGTACCCAGCTGACCAAGGGGAAATACAGGCAGAAGGCAAGCTGAGTTCAAATTAGCAAATGCACTGCAGAACACAGAAGTTACTTGCTGTTTCATCAGTTTATAGGGTTAAGTTTCATGACTCAAATGTAGTCATAAAATCTTAAATTATTATCATGTAGTTTTAGCCATTTAGGAAAAATGATGGTTACTGCAAAGCCTAGATTGTTATTTTAAATATTGATAGAAATAACGATGTTTGTGTTTCGTCTTTCAATTTCAAATGATAAACTATTGGAAAAGTGGATACCTTTGAAAAAGATGCATTACTTCTGATGGCATTTTGTGAGCAGCATTTTGAAGTGTTGAAACGACACATTTCACATATTTTGCTTTATTTTTAGTTTTATTTTTCACATCTAGTAGATTATTTCAGTTTCTTCTGCATTAATCATCTTTTCTATTGAAAGATGTGTGTAATTTTTTTTTTTCAAAGAGCATGCTTAGGCTTATTTTTATTTATTTCTTAGAGATTTTTATGCATTGTATTAAGATTAAAAAAATGGTGCTGAAGCTATCAGCAAATGTCTTCCATAGTGTGGAGTACAAAGCTGCTGAAAGTAATCTCCAATACTGGTGTCCGATCCAGCTTTCCTTGCACCTTCTGCTTGGACATATACTTGAATAACTGCTTTGATTTGAATAATTTGATTTCTGTGCATCGCCTTTCAAAGCAATTTACTGTTCAGAATGAACGAGACAGCTTAAGTTCTTAATGAACTGGAAGATATTAAAAATGTGTTTGTGCATACTCTAGATATATATATGTAGTTATGTGTGCTTATTTATTTATATGTATATATGTTTGTTGAAAGAACATTCAGAAGGGGCTTTTTTAATCTCACTGCCGGAAGTTTTTCAGACTTTTTTATTAGTTTGGTTTTGCAGATTATGATGGTAGTTTGTAGTCACTTTGTGATTAGCAGATAACTACAGATGGGAAGGGACTGCATTTATTTTCAATTTAATATTCTATCTTAAAACAGAAGTTCTTGATAACAACGTTCAGCTTTGTATTTCGTTGTATTGAATTTTGTTCTGTTTCCATTATTTCAGTTCTGTTTTTCTCTGTAAGGTATCTGTATTGATGGTGCCTTAGCTTAATATCTGCTTTCTGTGTGTTCATAATGCAAACATTTAAATAAGAATTTTTGAGGAATTTCACATCTCTGTCTCTCTTGTGTGGCAGTTTGATTTTGGTCTTGTCTTTTTATGTGCCACTGTGTAGTTTCTCTGCTAATGTTTTCAAATTCTGCAGATAAGTTTTTAGGGTACAGTAGCATGTTTCGGTGCAATGCAGAGAAATTCCAGTGCGCACATGTCATCTGCAGACTTTGCTGAGACTGTTGGGAAGTTTCCCTCCCTGTAGGACAGCGGTAGCCGACAAAGAAATCGGCTGTTCCGGTTGTTCTGTTCCACTTTTCCTGTTGAGAGAACAGTGAGAGCTAGATGAGATGTTGCCCGCAGTCACGTCGGGGGGTATCCAGGGAGGTTTTTGCCTTTATTTATTTATTTGTTGTTTTTTTTTCCCCAAAAATTGTAGCTGAGCTATAATTCTCTGTTCCTGACTGTGGAGCGGCACCATGGGGGCGTCTGTAAGTTTTATGTAACAGGTTTTGAGTTGAAGGAGTCCTGTGTGTGCTGGCTGTGTCCAGGCTGTAGAGCTCTCCAAGAGTTTCTCACTGTTCTGAAAACTATTCAACTTGTCACTGTGCTGCTGAAGAAAACACAAAAAAACCCATAAGCTACTGATTTTGATGGTCTGTGTGATGGAAAGTCAGCATTAAGTGGAGAAATTCATAAATTCATGCAAGGCATTTTCATTTTTAATTGAAAGGTGTTCCAGTTAATTTTTTTTTTCTTTTTTTTTTATTTTATAACTGCTATGTTTTGTTAACATTTGGGCTTCTTTTGGGAATGATGCTGCTGCATTTTAAAAGAGTAAAGTTTCTATTTAAATGTTATGAACACTCTTTGCAACGTAGATATAAATATGTGCTCAAGGGCTAATAGAAAAATAATTTAAATAAAAATGAGCTGTATGTTATGTTATTTCCTCTCCTTGCCACTAAATTTGCTTTTCTTTTTGGCCTTATTGGAAGATCCTATGACATTATATGTGTTTATAATATGGTCTACATTAATGACATTTTTCCTTCAGTAGGAAAGCATGTTTTCTTTTCCTTATAATATTCACGTAGAGATTAATTTGTGAAATGCAACAAACTTTATCTTAATAGTGAAGTCTTTTCATTTCATTTCAATCCTTCATCTCCCTTTGTGAAAAACATTTTGGACCTTTTCTTATCTTGAGGGTCTCTAATTTTTTAGCTATGTTCCTGTTTCTCATTAGTTAGGAAATCTATTGTTTGCAAATCTGTTTTAACTGGATTTGACAGTGTTTCTCATTACTCTGTTTACCAGTTGAGATGTCCATTTGGCTTCACTCAATTTGCAGTCGCCTTAATAAAGCTTGTGTGGACATATTTTATTAATCTATGCCACACTATGCGTGTAATTCAGTTTTGTTTGTCAGCCCTTGCTTCCTGAGAGTTTCAAGTACGCTAATATAACGTGTTCGGTGTCTGTATGTGCTTTACAAGTTGCTCTGCCCCGTGTGCTTTTCTTCCTGCTTTCTCCCTTTTTTCTTTCTTTTGATTCCTTCATTTTGAAGGCCTGGCAATTTATTTCCTCAGACACCTGACCTGTCTGCTACGGTTATCTGTGTGTCTAGACAGAAGTGGAATCTTTTGACTTTCTTTCCAAGTCTCGATTTTGCCTGTGTTTAATGTTAAATATATACATATATATGTATGTATGAAATGGTTAAATTGGAACGAAAAACAAAAAAAACTTTTTTGTTTGTTTTTAATGCTCAAGTAACTCAATTGAAGAAGTGACCTTACGGGTGACTCCGTAGATAATGTGTTCAAGCCACTTCTGCAAACACTGTGCAAGGAAGGGCTGTGGCAGTAACTTTCCCAGACAGCTTTCTCTTCTGATAAGACTTAGGAAGCAGTTTCCAAGTCTGGGAGAATTTATCAAGGACACTAAAGTCAGAGAAAACAGCAGTGGTGGAAACCAAGAAGGTGGTGATTGCCATTTATTTAAAGATTGAATAGGGAAAATACAATACTAGTGAAGAGTCTGAATCGATTGTTCCAAAATACTGTGTTCTTTTGTTTCCATTTTATAAAATATAGATTTCAGTTGCTTAAGATATATGTGTATATAATTCTTTGCATATTTATCTACTTTAAAGATTTCGTTTTCCCAACAAGAGTCAGATATGTTTTCAGGACTAGGACTTTTGCAGCCAAAGACAGCTGAAAAATTGCTGTAGTCATCCCCTTTCCATCCATTTTCACTTAATCGGGGCGGTGTCTTCTCCCTGTCCTGGGCACGTGCTCTCAGCTCCTGCCCGAGTTTCTGCAGCCTCTATTTACCCTGTTATCCCTATGGAGAACTGTAGGAGTTGCTGCTTTGCACAGAGGCAGCGTCTTGCCTCGCTGTATGGGATTCAGTGTTCTGTAACCCCCTTTCTGCTTGGCAGTACCAGCTCTGATTTCTTTTTTGACAGCAACCTCCTTAGAGCTCCATCACCAGAGGCAGGAGATGGTGCTGGCTGCTTGTGGATGCTCCCAGCTCTGGACAACCCAATGGGCCTTATGCATTAAAGATCCCACTTAATGGCTTCTTCAAGCCCTTTCCATCTACTCCTCTTAAATGTTGGTTCAAAGCTCAACTTCTCCGTTATCAAGTTAAACTCTAAAGAGGAAGAAAGAAATGGAGGGAAAATTGGAAACTGTTTTGAAATGGATGCCTTTTTTTTTAAGTGTTTGTCCCCATTTTGAATATAACCTCATCTTTTAGCCTTAGTGTATTCCTTATCTTGTTGAGACTTGCCTGTGTTTTTGTTGCTTTTTTGTTGACTTGTGCCTGATAAACTTGATTGACTGCTAATTTCCACTGCCTTAAGTGAGTTGAAAACCTCTTTGCTAAATCTGGACCTCCTTCTGCTGGTCCTTGTATGCAGAGAGAAGTGTGAACATCTTAGTACACTGTTAAGTTTGTCCTCTCTGAAGAATTGCATCTATTTAATCATACTATTTTTTCAGCTAATTTTATTTTTATTAGTACCAAAACTGTATGTGAAAAATGCCTTAGATTACAAAATCTTGAGTATAGAGACAGTGTCAGCTTCATATATGAGCCTGCCTAGCTGAAGAGAGCATTTTGTGAAATCCTTCTTGAGGATGCAGTGCTGGATTTGCATCCTCCATGCCTGAAAAGCTGCTTTCTTGAAAGAGATAGTAATTCTTAAAACCAGGGGAAAATATATTCCGTTCTGTTTGCAGCATGGTTTAGAAATGCTGTAACAGTTCAGCCATAATTCATGTATTTTTGTTTTACATGGATAGTGCCAGCTTTCCCCCTCGTGCTTAGCAGTTCCTCTGGACACTTGTAGGATCTTCCCTGTCCATCAGGATGATGAGGAGAGTTTTGCTGTACTTTAGACAAAGTTCTTCTAAGTAGAGGATTTTCACAGCACAGTACTTCTAAAATGAAAATATTTTTTCTTTCTCTTAAATTATGATCTCAAGAAACAGAAAATATTGTGTTCTTGAGGCACATGAAGCTGTGTTTAAATGCTCATATTTAGTAGAGTAATAACATACCAAATGTTGACAAAGGGTTTGATTTGAGGTCTTTATGGGTATTAATGTAGGACTATATGGGTGTTAATGTAAACTATATTTTAACTTGATTTTTCAGTTTTTATAACAGGAGCTTGTCTTACAGCCTGTTGCCACAGTAATTCTGATTTTTTGATTAAAAAAACACACTATCGTAAGACTTAGCTACAGATAGTTTTTATGTAATTTTAGATATATTGATTCTATATCCAAGATGAAGAGAGGCGTTAATCTATGAACCAGAGTTTGAAGCAGTATTTGACCTCTTGCATGAGAGACTGGCTTCTTTCAACTTTTTTGATTTGCTTTGTCATGACCTTTCTGTAAGAGCTGTATTTTTATCCCTACATTTTCCTTTCCAAATGTTTGAAAAAAAAACCCTTATATATTGTACTTTGCAGCAAGTACTTTTATCGATGCACATTACAGCTTACTGATTGTAGTGGAAGTGTATCTTGTTCCATCTAAGCAATATGTGCTGGAGTTTTTGCCAACACTGCAAAGAGACAGTTCTTACTTCACATATTCTAATATGTGTGCTTTAGGTTTATATAATAAGCTTTATTCTGAGTAAGAGAGGCCTTATAGTAAAATACGAAGTGCTTTTTCAGTGCTTTACTGGAATTTAGATGCCTTTGGGTGCTCTATTGGAATTGCCTAGGTTTATCCTCAGTCCTGCAGATGTGAAGAGCAGCATGAGGTTGTTTTTGAGGGAATGGGACTGCTTTACATACTGTATTGTAGGAAAAGTTATTTATCTTTCATTTATCTTGGTGCTGAGGTAGGAAAGCAGAGGCAGCCTCAAGTTTTCCCCCTCTGGCTTTGAGGAGGGTGTTTTGTTTGGTTTTCGCCAGTACAAACACTTTGAGAAACGCTCCTTGCCTGTGCTCTGAGGATATGGCCCTAGAAGCAGTGGAGATGAATCATTTCTGTAGAGAAACATCCAAGCAGCTTGTGATGACTGGAGCACAGGCAAAGAGGAGATGCTAGGGGCAGTCTGGGATGAAAAGTCCATGAACCAGGTAAAATGTGAGAGGCCGAGGGAGAAGCAGCAATCGCACAGAAAAGAAGGCTGAAAGGCCTAGCGTGCAAAGAGAAAGAGAAACGTGCAAAGGGCCTCTGTTCCTGCAGGCATCTCCAGTGCCTTATTCAGGAGCCTTCCCTGTAGCCAAAGCTGGGAAGTAAAACCGCTCCGTGTGCATTCCTGGACACTGAAGTTTGCTTTGCAAAGGCCCTTTCTCCCTCCTGCGCCACTTGGGTAGAAAACATTTTTTTTTTTTTTTTTCCCCCATAACATCACCAAGAAAAAGTTAACACGCTTACGCTGAGCTGAGCTGCTGGACACGCAATTTCAAGAGTTTATAACCTATTTATAGGAAATTATTTTGTACATCCCGCTCAGCTGTAGTTGAAGTGAACCTGCTCTCCGAAACATGCCGAAATTTCCCCGGAGGAGGATGGTGCCCTCTCCTAAAGCAGGACTCAGCCTCCTTCCCGCATGATCTGCTGGGCTGAGCCCGCATGCCGGAGTGCTGCAGCTCTGTCAGCAACCTGCCCCCAAATCTGAAATGCAGAACGAGGAAATGACAGAAGCTTGCAAATATTTACACATTTATTTAAGTTGTTATTCCATTAATATTTTCAGCAATGTAAGAAGATTGGAGATCTATATGCAAAAGTAGGAGCACTAACCACATCTTTTAATAAGCAAACCAACAGAAAGCCAACAGAAACCAGTAAAAAGAAGCGTAGCAATATCCCTTTTTCATATAACTTAGTGGCTTCTGAATGCAACCCTCATTTTCCTACCCTACTGTCACCTCACTGTTGCTTCACATTAAAATATTCGGCCTTTTTTATAACTTATATTGACTGATAATTTTGCATTTTTGTGACTGTAACTGTTAAAAAAAAAAAAAGGCTATCTGATTTTTTAGAGTTAATATTAGCTAGCTGTAGTCAAGAACAGGTCCTCATTATGGTACGAGCATTACAGGGTATAAAAGGCATCATCCGTGCCCTCAGAAGCATGTCCTTTGTGTGAATTAGAGGAAGAACATCACATGGGATAAGTTATAGGTATGTTTGTTGGCTGAAGTGTTGATGGCATGGTGTTAGGCAGCTGACTAGTTTTGGTTTTGCAGCTGTTTTCCTTTTTAAATAATGTTTTATTTAAACTTGTCAAGGTTTCACAGGCTCAAGTCACTTTATTTTTGCCATTAGGTCTCTGAAGTTCAGGCTGCTCAATGAGGTTTGAGCACCAAAATGTTTGTGATGGTTATTCCTCTCAAAAGTCTGGGTAATAATTTGTGCTGCTAATTACAGGTTTCTTTAAATTATATTAGAGGTTTTCAGTCAGGGTTTTCACCAGCCCTGCTTCACCTTCCCCCTCCAAACCACACAACCATATTTTAAACTCAGGAGTGCTCCTCTTGGAGCTTGTGTTTGTTTTTAAGCAGCAGCAGCAGCTTAAAACCTGCTTTGAGCTTAGTACTTAGCAGACCATTAGCAAAAAATAATTTTGAACTCCCTGAAGATTTCGGTATTGGCTTCCATTAGTGTTCGCTCTGTCCCAGAGTTGCAGACCGAGCATAAATATTAGCAGCATCTGTGTGACGCAGGCTCATTAAAGCAGGTGTTTTGCAGTGTTTTTTATAACATGGAACAAACCACACGAGAGACGCGGGTTATGAACCGTGACCTTCATAAACACGGCCCAACTGCCCACTCTGCAGTGCAGAGCACTCCTGGGTAAGCACAGCCACTACTTGCAGTACTGCTATTTTTTCTAATTACTGTTCCTGCTGCTGGTGGTCTCCTTAACTAAAATAATTAGTATTGCTGATTTCCATTTGTGCGGTTGTCCTCTCCTTTCTGCAAATTCTATCTGGAAATAAAATGTAGGCAGCCAATGAATGGTCAGGTGCCCCAGACTACCTGGTCGGTGTAGTATGAATCATAGCCATGATTATACTGTTAATAATAATATTTAGTAATAATAACCAGAAGAACTGATGAAGTGGCACATTCTCGCATCAGTTCTTCCCTTTAAGCTTTTCTACCAGGGAATCTTTTCTTCATTGATTTTTAACGTATTTCCTTTAAAGACATCACGTTGCTCTTTGGTGCATCAGGAGGAAAGTTTTTGTTACAAAAAAATGAAAAAAGAAAAATCGCTTTCTAGAGCATTTGATCTTGATAAGACAACATGATACACCACACAGATTGCTGTGACATGACATTACTTCAGATACAATGTAAATATATGTGTTCAGCCTGCATCCAGCCATTTTTAATAACACTGCAAGTATTTTCACATTGTCTCGTCCAATTTTTAATTAATAAAGCACTTCTATTTGAAAATATTTTTCTACTCTATTTCTATATGCAATTGCCTTCAAAACAACTGGGAAGACTGGCAGATTTTTCAGAGTAAATAGTGAATCTGGAGCTACATAAACTGCTGTCAAATATCTAAGCAAACATGGGGGCTTCTTTTTTCTCCTTTCAGTGACTGCTGGGTTGTTACGGCAATGTTGGGGGTTAGTTGGGTGGTATTTCCAGGGAGATGTGTTGACAAATCATAAACCTCTAAAAGTGAATGGAGACTTTCAGAGAAATAATATGAGAAGACGTAAGGTTGTTGGAGCTTTGTGAGGAAAACATGTTTTCCAAAAGGGAGGTGGGTTTGATGTGTTGAGTATTTAAGGGTTTCAGGTATTCCACCTGTCACACCAATGACTTTCCTGTTGCGAGAGGAGCTGGAAATAGAGGGTGACTTGTTGGGCAGCCTGTTAGCAGAGTTCTGCCTCCGCAGCACCACGTTATGCCTTAGGCCCCTTCAGACACGTTTGCTTTCTGTCAGATTTGAAATATTCTGATGGATACGTCCCCCGGCAAAGGTCGGCTCTGGCAGCAACGCTCACTCATCTGAGAAACTAAAAAGTCAGGATCTTCGTGACACAGGTAGGGCTGCAGGCCAAGGAGCACTGTGGGGCTCTCCAACCAGGCCTCCCTTTGTTTCGCACGAGCCTGGTGGCTCTGATACTCAGGAATTTGGTTTCTTTAGGTGAGTGCCCGTTTTGGAGCTTATCCTTCTTTAACTTCTTCAGTTGAAATAAATCCAGTCCATGGTAAAGGTATTTTTTGCTTTATGGGTGTCTCTTCTATTCATCCGAGAGCATCGCTGTCCTGACAGCCGGCAGCTTTCCGTCTCATCTGGTGAAAAAGTTTCCGTGCTATCAAACAAAATTGGGTTTAGAAAATAACGACTGCATCTCACATGTTTTAATCTGCTGAGCAGTCTGCCTGGTATCACTGGGCTGCCTATGTGAATTAGCTGAGTGAGTTGTGTCTCTCCTAGAGATTATTTGTACGCAGTGATTATTTGAAGTCTAGGAACCACAGTGACTTAATGCTAACCTAGTCTGTGCAGAGCTGCATAAAAACACCCTGTCTAAAGGGTAAGGCAGAATCCACAACACGACTCTGTGGCTCTCCGGCTGCCTCCTCTTCTGGGCCCGTGTCCTTTGGTGAGGCACATCATCACTGATGGATTATTCACACCGTTTTAATGTGGTTTTACTTGGAAGAAAGGGATTTCCCCATTTTACTCTAAACATATTGCAAAAAAGCTATTATAACTTGTTATAACTTAACTGTAAGCAGATAAAAACAAAACTGTCAACAATCCCTTCAGCCTGTCATTGGAGATTAAAGAAAAAAATGTTAGGAAGAAAGAGGGCTCTGATTCATTTGACTGTACTGAAATGGAGGCTTGATCTAGTTTATGTCCCTTATTCTTTCAAGAATATAAGCATCATTTTACACATTGAAACATTAAAAACCTTGCAGAGGTTTGTACTGCAGAAAAGAGGTATTAATGTAAAAGATACTAGGTGGGAATTGGTGCTGGAGCAGAAGTAAATATGTACATTTACTAAGGGAATCCGTGACATGCAAAACATCACTAGTTCCTGGCAGTTCTTTTCCTTCTGATGGCACTAATATCTCTATAATTAAGAGCAATGGAAGCATTTAGTGAAAAGCTGTATAGTGTTATAAACAATTCTTTTTTTAATTGAACAGCTGTAATTTCTACCAATGGAACAAACTATATTATAAGAAAATGATTATTAGTTTGCAGTGCAAAGTTAAATGAATGCAAAATTAACAAACAGATGGTGAAGAATTATTGTGTTTTATTTTACTCTTGGGTAAATAGGCTCATGCATGATAGTAAAAATGTCATCACACTTCGTAAACCTGAAAGCAAACAGAATTTGCAGTTGTGCACATCTGTTTTGGGACCTTGCTAAAGGGTTAGAAGAATCAATGTTGCTTTCAAATAAGGGTATTCATCAAAAGGATATCATTTACTTAACAGTTATGGCTTCTGCTAAACATCACACTTAATGTTCTGTGGAATTCATTACAAAATTTGGCAGCTTTTTTTCTTCAGCAGCTACCAAGGCAGCGTGATGCCAAATGAACCCCCTTTGCTCCCGAACCCTCCAGAACAACAGTTGAGTTCCCTGCTAAATGGCTGAGATCTCATTTAGGGGCTTTCAATCTTAGATCAGGATGTCACCCTTCAGGTGCTTCCCAAACACTGTCGGAGCTCCCATGTGAGTTAATTGTAAGCAAGGCCATGGACTTGCTTCATTTTGGTTTATTTTAGTATTTCTTTCTGTAGCGGTGAATTAAAAAAATTAGGGTATGTAATGTTTGGGGATGTAATGTTTTGAAAGGGACTAATTTAGTCAAATTGGGGGCAGGAAAAAACCTCAAAGCTTCATCCGGGTAAAACATGTGAAGCTTTTATTAGAAAAGAAATCATATTAATGTTTCAAGCTGGTAGTTTCAAAGTATGCCGTCTAATTACTTTATTTGAGCTCAATTTACAAAAATTAGTGAACTGAAGATGTAGGATTTTGTTTACAATGACTCTGTGCCATTTGGAGAGCACAATTTAGGAACAGCCAAGGAAATAGGAATTATGAACAATAAGGTACTGATTGCAGTCAGTGGGGAGGGAATACTAAGGAGGTGCTCGCTAATGAGCAAGGTATTAAGGGCAGGAAATTCTTGCATTTTATGTGTGTGTACATAATCCAGAGTTCCTTGTCACCCTATCCCAGCTATTACCTTATAAATAATGTATATCATTAAGTATATATAGTGGCTTTTACTGGCAGTCACTTTCTGTTAAATTTAATTAATATACCTACAAAGTCTTTGTCAAAAGATCTCATTATTAAGCTTATAAAATGAAATATGCCACGTTAGGGCATGCCAAAAGATAGGTTTCCTGCATAGAATTGATTTCCTTTGTGCACATGCCTAATTATAGAGTCTCTAATCGTATGATCACATGCAGAAGAGCCAGTGCCTAATTCAGTCCACAGGATGGACATTGCTGCCTTAGTAGAAGCCTCTTCCATACGACGTTGTTTTCTCCCTGTTTGGTGCGTGGCTGTGCAGACTGTTCAAGCACCGCTGAAAAGAATTAGTCTTTGTTGCATGAGCTTTTCTGTGATGACACGAGGGTAGTAAACATTGGTGAAGAAATACTTGTGTGGGAATGAACTCCTCCAAAGAACGTATTTATCTGGCTTTAAAAGACCACATCTTGTGGTCTTTTTTGTTTTCCTTTAAAAGAAGACAAAGTTAGAGTTGGATACTTTTATATTTAAGGATATCTGCTGATTTTGGGTAGCAGATTGGAAACATCTGAAACTTGAGTCTGAAAATACTTTGACTTACCTAGAAATTTACCTGCATATTGGTTTCCTTTCTGCACTCTGTTGGAACTGTGAGCCCATAACGTATGTAGAAATGGAGACTGTATTTTTCAGGGGAGAAAAGGAGCAAACTTTGACAGCTGAAAAAAACAACACTGAAAAGAAGTATGAAGAATGTGATCTAAAGTCTTAAGGTATCCTCAGAGAGAAGAGGAGCTAGGACTGGTTCCATAGGTCGTCGCTCTGGCGCAGTCCTAGTCCCTTGTCATGCCTTTGCCTTGGCCCATGGTTGTCCATCTGCCTGTGCCTGGGTAAAACATGACAGGATTATCCAGAGCTGTGAGGATGTCTCTCTCCCTTCATCACCTTGCTGTGCTTAGGCACTCATTGCAGACCTCTTCTGTGATGCATTTTGACACTCTGCCAGTGTCATTCTGTCAGCCCACTGTAGCAGCCAAGAACGTGTAGCATAGACATAACGTATAGAATTCACAGGCCACCTCAGAGTCCTTTTATGTGATTTAGGAGCATAAGAGGAGCTATGCTGGCTCAGACAGAAAGTGGATTCCACCCCAGTACTTATCTTCAGTAACAGATGTCTAGAGAAGATGATCATTGAGGAGCGAATGGGTAGCAATGTTTCCCACAATTGTTTTTTTAAGTTTCCAAGAATTTGTGGCTCAGCCTGGGCTCTGCTAACCAAAATAAATGTCTATAGATGCCTCTTAATTCCTTTGGAGCATGAATCAAATGAAACTGATAACATAGGCTGAATCTGTCAAAAAAGCAACCTCAAAATCCAAACTAGTGATACCCTTTTTTGCTCTGTTTGCCCTGAAATTACTGATACTGAAAGCAAATAATGTGAATTTAAATTGTATCAAACATTATTGACTTCTTCCCTGTTATTGTTAACTGTGGTAACTAAAGAACAGGCTTATGGATCCCCTTCTGTCACTGGGAATGTAGGATGAGAATTAAGAGCATGGTGAGTTGCTAGGAGTGGGAAGTTCAGATTTCTTTGGGATGAGGGACCCTTACCCAAAGCCTTGGAAGAAGCAGAGAGATGAATTAAAGAATCCTTTTCTCCATAGCAAAGACAGAGTCTGTAGAGGAAGATACATGCATGTCATTCCTCAGCTCACTTATTTAATGCTAAGGAGGATGCAGCTTCAGGGAACATAAACTCTTTGGTCAGATTTATGAATAGACAGGCTTTGGGAAGCATTCAGATTATATGAATAAGGGTTTATAGGCCATAAGGCTTGCGTATTTTCCTCACAACTACTTCAGGCATATTGTCTACCCTTACCAAACTTGTTTCTTTCATGTTACCAACTCGCTAAAAATATTGCAAAGGAAAAAAACCAGCCAAACATAAATGCTTCGGTGTTGCAATTTTAATACACCTTGATATCAGCACCATTTATTTAACTGTGTGAGGAAAGGAGACAAGAATTGGGAAGGAGAAACAAAGTTCCTTTCGGACAGTCTGAAATCTTTGCATTTGAAGTTGCCAAATGTTTGGCATAATTATCAAATTAAACGGCTAGAAGGTAATTTCCATTACTCTTGAAAATAACTGTAATTAATACCTATTATAATCAATAATTCAGTGGGAAACTGTGTTCTCTTTTGTTGCTGTTGCCATTTTCTTGCAATTTCCTCATAGTGTTTTATGGTACTTAAAACATTGGTTTGGACATTAGAGGTGCTAATGATGTTTGGTCTATAAACAATATACAACTTTTTCCAGGTCATAGACTAATCAATGAAGATTACCAGAGCTAGCTGAAAACTCACTGCATTAATCCCTGTTTACTCAGCTAAAGTTTCTCCGAGGTCTCGTTAATGACAGGAAGTTAAGGTCTACTTCTTGCCCAGCGTAGCTTGGTTTGTATGACAGCAGTTTTAAGTAACTAAACTGGCTGACATATGAATTGGTCATAGAGATAATAGATTACATTGCTTAATTAAGGACAGATGGATTGTGTTTTGGTTTATGGGACCCTATTATAACATTAAAATTGCTCATGGTAAAGAGTGTTTTTTTCAGATGACTCTTGCAAAGCTACATAAGCTCATAATCAGTGCAAAAGTTTTGTCTTTTTGCTTGAAATCCCTTTTTGAATAGCTGGTAGGAAGATTAAATTTCATTGTACTAATGAGGCTGCAACTAAGTTTTTATTCCATGTCCATGTTTTAACCTTTCATTTGTGTCTGCTTCCTAATAGTGCTGTTTCTTACCTGTCCCCTAGCTGAGGCAGTAATACTGTAATGTAATTCTACAGGCAATAGAATCAGGATAAAACATGACTTCTAATTTGCTTTAGTACTGTCCAGGCACTACTTTAGTGCCTGGATAAAATCCCACATTATAATGAGCATATACATCTCTCTTTTTTTTTCTTTTTTTTTTTTTTAATTTGCAATTGCTTAATATTTTAAAACATCCTTTCAAAGTATAGGGCAGTAGAAAAGTTGATGCAAAGGTGCAGTGAATGTTTTGTAGAGAGAACATGCTTTTTCTCGTGTCCCCATTTGAGAGCCTTACCTTCACTTTCGATTAAAGTTAGCATTGACGGTGGTGTCGGCCAAGTTTCCAAACCACAGGAACACAGCCCGTTTCAGGTGGACGTAGCAGTGGAGGAAGAGTGTCAGGAAAAGCAGTTTGAAGAGCCATGGTCAACCCCAAAGACTGGAGGGTCTGGTCGAGTTGCGGGTCCTTGCCCACTCAGCTCCCTGGCTGTACCATGTGCCATTACCACAAGATTATGGTGAATATAGGGAAGATAAAACTGCACCAATCCTGGTAAAAATCGGGCAACAATTTCTCGTGGTTACCAGAACAGAGCAAGTGATGGTCTGGTCATCGTGAATCTTCTTTTAATTCTCTTAGTTCTTTTTTTTCCTTTCCTTTGTGTGAGATTGTCATATTTGATCTGATAGGATTGGTGAATAAAAGGAATTTGAGAATGAAAATGGAAAGCTCATGTAGCCGTTTCTGTTCAAAAAATGAGAGATCTTGTGCTGCCTGCGTGGAGAAATCAGAAAAATGGGAGAGAAAAAATGTAAAGAAGCGAGTAAAAGAAGGTGTGGGCAGTTTTAAAGGATGGAAATGATGGTAGTAAAAACAGTGGAAGGTTGAATGGGTTTGGAGCCTTCTTGCCAAGGGCAGCAAGAGCTCGCTGAAGAGCATGATTGGGAACCAGGGAGGGAGTTTCTGAATGGGGAGATGCTCTGCTTTAATGACACAATTATTGAAGGTGCTGTGAATAAATAATAAACTGTCTCTGTAGCTTTTTGATACTTTGTGAGGTTTCTTTTCTGTACCATAGGATGCTATAATTTTTAAATCCCTGAACAAAACTGCTCTGTTTCCTTGAGCACCCTACTGTTTCCCCGAGCCTTTCCTTTGCACCCCTGGTTGAGTGTCCGTCCCCTTCACGTAACGACTTGTTTTGTGCTCGTGCTGATGGACCCATGAGCTCCGTGTTGCGTCTCGCTCACTGCCCTCATAGCATGTGGTAAAGACAGTCGTGATTTCTTCCTTTCTTCCACCTCCTGCAGACTTGATGGCACATCGTAGCACCAGAGTACTGAAGTAGCGTGTGTTCTTAGGTTCTGTTTAGCAGAGTCTTTAAACTTATTAAATTTGTATTTCAAATTCAAAATGCCTATTTTTGCCATTCCTACACTTGATTCCTTTTGAAGGCCAGTAAGTTCTAAGAACTACATGTTCTTCTTGGGTCCCAGCACGTGGCCTGTGTTCAGAGAAGTCTTGGCTCCTACTGCTGGAAAAGTAACTTTTAATCAGCAGCTGTTGCCAGAATATCCCTTTGGGCATTTTTTTCATACTGCTTTATCTATCTTATAAATTCAGCAAATGTTGATATTCTGTGCTTTGTATTTGCTTCAGATGATCTACACCACATCATTGGGTTTTAAAATGTGTGTATTACTTAGCTGCCAAATGCTTTTCATTGCCAGTATAGTTTAGCAGATGGGGTTGGAGGGTTCAATTAAATGTAATTTGGGTTTCCATTTTTCTTCCAACGTCTCTATATGATTTCTTAAATTAACATCAATGTTTTTCAGGTCTTTACTGTTATCTTGTGTTTTGTTGATTTCTAATAATTCAATTTACACCATTCATTTGTATAACATTTAGAGAAAGGTATGTTCTAAAGCTGCAGAGAGGTTTATTGTGCACCACTCTTGACTTGTGGTTTTGAAAAATAAACACAGCATTTAAAAATGCCATTAATATCACTGTATAATCTATGCTTATTATTTCCTGTTTTGAGTAAAAATTTTACTCTTTGAATGTTTACAGTTTGCTCATAATTTTGTTCTCAATTACATTTTTCAAGGGTTAATTATAGGATCCAGAGGGGTCTTCGAATGCCCTTCTTGATGGACATTTTTTGGACTTTAATTACTCCCAAGTTTTCCTATTCCAAATGGTTCTTATTGAGCAATAACCTTGAAAATTACATGTCCTGCCAGGAAGAGCAGAGATGTGACCATAATCTGAGCCATCAGAATGAGATGTAGGAGCTTTGAGTGTGCAGTGATGTCCTGACTTGCATGGTTTGGTGCCTTTGCAGTTCATGAAGTTAGAAACTTTAAAACTTACCTTGACTTCACATATAAGTTGATGATTTATACTCTTACAGCATCCTTAATGAGTAGTACTTGGTTTCCTAAAGTGATTTTTTTGGTATTACTAGTTGACAGTCTTTAAACAATTAAGTTTTTCACCTGCTTCAGGAACTCCGTAGAACTATCTGCTTATCTTCCCCCCTGCCCTGTAGCAGCAGAATGCACCTTTTTCATCCTTAAAGTAGGTGTTTGAGGCACAGGTAGAGGCACGAATTCCTGTAGCACCTGCAGACAGTGGCACAGAAAACTCAGCTGTAGCTCTCTGGAGTGAACTGTGTTAACTTTTGTGCCTAAATATTTTTTTTTTTTAAAGCTACTGTATTTTTTAGTATAAAGTAGTGTTTTTTCTTGCCATTGTCTTTGAGTTGCTGTGCAAGCAAATATCTTGCTAAAGATGTTAATTTTATCTGGTTTTAAGAATGTTAACTTAGAAATTACTACAGACAGCTTTGTGATTTGTATGTTCGGGTGGGTTGTTTGCAATACCTATGGCCTTGTAGTAGCATTAGTTTATTTCATGTCCAACTTTGAAACATAGAACAACTATGGCAATAAATATCCTTTGTATTCTAAGAATCGAGCAGATGCAATATGTAACTTCCCTTTGTTTTGGAGTGTGGATATAGATATTTGGAATATCTCATTTTTGCTTGACAATCTAGTAAAACTGCATGCCAATGTTGGCATTAAAGTATATATTTTTATTATGAAAAAGGAGGGTCATTGAGCTCAGCTCTTGTTTTACATTATGTATGTCCTCCTATGAGCCACTGACCTCTTTTTCCTTAAAGTTACTCCAGATCTTACAGTGCTATGCTCTGTCCTTCAGTAATACTGTTGCCTTGGTGAAAAAGTGCAAAAACATGTTACAGGGCTGTAGGGATTGCAGTGAGACCCAAGGAAGCAAAAAGAGTGATTAACTGAATCAGAAAGGTGGGGGTGATATTTTATAAGCAGGCTGATGGAATCTAATCCCTCTGGAATAAAGAATTGGAGGGTTCTTGAGTAATTCTTTCTGAGAAATGATTTCTTTGCAAATCTATCCATGGACTCTAATAATAAACATGTGTATTTATGACTTGTGAAAGTTTTTTCAGTGGTGGTATTTGTGTAACATGGTAATAAGAGATGAGAAAGAGGTACTAGGTTAAGTAATGCGTTATCTTTCCAGAGAGAATTGTTTCATATGACGTATAGGGTTGTTGAGATTTTTGGTACAACGTCTTATTTCACTGCTGTTCACATTTCTGATAACAATGTATATACAGTTTACCAAGAAATATTCAGAGTTTCATGACTTTGAGTTACAACCTAGTGCCGACATGGTAGGGTTTCCCTTGGTAGTTCAGAACCAGCCCCTAACCTTTTTGCAGAGAATGTACTTGAAGTTAGACAAATCACAGCAGAAAAATGCTTCTGCCTGGTAAGAAAAATGCAAAACATCAGAGCACTTTTAAGCTAGGTTTTGCTGAACGTATATAAAGATGTAAATATTTGAGAGTGCCACTGGAAGACAGTCCCAGCCACTTTTTACTTTCTCCTCAATATGGAGGAAATGAGGCTGGGGAGCCTCTGGCTGAAAATAAACTTAGGAAAAAAAAAAAAAAAAAAAAGACATTTTGTGCATGATTCCTATGCTTGTTTTTCAGCGATGTGCATATTGTAAGCACCTTGGAGCCACTATCAAATGCTGTGAAGAGAAATGTACCCAGATGTACCATTACCCCTGTGCTGCTGGAGCAGGCACCTTTCAGGATTTCAGTAACTTGTCCCTCCTTTGTCCGGACCACATTGATCAGGCTCCTGAAAGATGTAAGTACAAGATAGTCAATAAGATAATTAATACCAGCTATAAAATATATTCACATTAATATATTAACGTCTTAAATGATGGTGGTTGTATCCTTTACCTTACTCCACACCAGAAATAGAGATTTTCCTATTAAAGGCCTAACTTCCTTGAATAAGCTTAAACTTAGCACGTGATCAACTCCACTGGTGTCAATGAAAGTATTGTGTTGTAGGAGTGAGACTCTGTGTTATATGTACCTGAGATTATTGGGATTTCCGGGAATCAAAAAATCTGTTTTCCGAAGTAATTTGCTAAGTGTTCATTTTAAGCTTGAATTTAAAGCAGAATACATTGGACTGTGTAATGGAAAATTTAGATTTGATACTTTCTGAAGCTGTCTGTTAGGATGTATTTCTAGATAGTGTTAAAAACTTTGTGGATTCCAGTTTTTACATCTCCTAAAATCTTAATTATTCTTACATTCCACTTCTCAGATTATTATATGAGTAAAGATTCTCCATTGTAGGCAGGAAACTTCCCCCTGGAGATCACTGATGTAGTGTGCTATGGAAAATCCGTATGTCTGGTTACCTTTTCCTGAAAATTTCTCACTTTAAAAATTGGGAAAAAGAAAAAGGAGAGGCCAGGGCTCTGTTTATTACATGTGTGCTTGTGTGTACTTGCACTCCCATTCTTTAAATCTATCAAACAGCTGAATAAAACATGGGAATGTAACTGAGAGGAAAGCCACTCCGCTGAACCGCCCTGGAGAGGGCCAAGCGCTAGATAACTCCTGGGATATTCTTTTAAATACCCGAGCTTGCCTCAAGTTCCTGGCCTTGCACTTACTGATTCTCCATGTTTCCATGTCTCCTGTCTCAGAGAAACAACCCCAGCAACCCTCTTGCTTGTATTGACCATTTTTTATTTCTACTTGTCTATGTTGCCCTCCTAGTCGGGGTTATGTTGTTTTCTGTATGTTAGGTGTCTTACAAAAGTTGTTCTTTTTGCCTTCCAGAAATAATTTGTAAAGCAAGTGTGGTAACAGCAATAGAAGTCAGTTAAAATGTTAAATGCTTGTTTGTTCAAATTGAATTATGGAGAAAAAAAAAAAAAAAAAAAACAGAATTGTGTTTCTTCCCTTTCTGTATTCTGAATGAACAGTAACATATTAAACTGATTAAAGTAAATAGATATGAAAATGAAGTTTTGGGTATTCAGGAGAGAACATTGCAGGAATTTCAAGGTGTCCGACCTCGTGCTCTGCTATAACATGGGCACCACCTCGGGCCACTGCAGGGAAGCGCCCATCTGGAATGGAGTAGGTTGGGCACTACTGCCACGTATAGAAATAGATTAATAAAGGACACCTTTTCATAGGACCTCTAGATAACAGGGAAGGGCTCGTCTTCCTTAATGTCATGCTTTTAAGTCAGACGTGAAGATCCATAACATTAGAATTCCATAAAAATATTTTTAAGTGTTTTTCTTGACGTGACTGGAGCTATGAAGTCTATATTTACAGGCTTGTAAACACACATGTGTAGTAGGACCAGCCTAAAGAGTATATTAGCTTTAAGGTGCATGTTCATACTCTTCTGTTTTGAAAACTGGCACTGGTGCCCAGCAAAATGAGTATTTTTTTTTTAATACCCTGTGGCAAGGGTTTATTCATAAGGCCGCTCTTTGGGCAATTTTTAGTTCAAATGGGCAGATTTGTCTTGCCCCATTTGAAGCTAGAGCAACCATATTGCAAATATTTGAACTAAACAGTAGTTTTAGATCTCTTAGGAGCTTTATTTTGTACTTTGTCCAGGTAAGAGTAGATTCTAAAGCTTTCAGTTTCATACCGGGGAGAAGAGAGTAAACTTGTTTTTTTTTTGGTAAGACATGAGCAAAATTTACCATGAATGTAGTTTTGTTATAAGAGGAGGAATTGAGTATGTCAGAAAAACAGATGAAAGAAGTATTCATTAAGTATATTAAAATGGAATTTCATGAGAATGATCAAGTTCGATTTGCATAAGAACCACTAAAGAATTTCATAGTTTCATTTGGTTGACTTGTTCATACTTTTGAACGCAACAATAACTGGAAAATAACTTACTTCTTTGTAGCAAAGGAAGAAGCAAATTGTGCAGTGTGCGACAGCCCTGGAGACCTCTTCGATCAGCTTTTTTGTACTACCTGTGGCCAGCATTATCATGGGATGTGCCTGGACATACAAGTTACACCTTTAAAAAGAGCAGGTTGGCAGTGTCCTGATTGCAAAGTGTGCCAGAACTGCAAGTAAGTGAGACCTGAAGGGCATGCGGAGGATGTTCCTCGATTTATATTCCCTGATTTTAAGACATCTATTTTGTTGACCTTTTTTTGGTTTTGTATATTTTTTTCTTTGAAAGAAAAAAAAAAAGAGATTACTTGCCCAGAAATGGCTGACTTGATATTGTATGAAAAATTCTAGGGTTGGGAATTGTTCATTGGGTTGTCATCATCAGTTGATGAGTTAATACGAAAACAAACTTAACACTTGTAACTTATTCTCAGAAAGTTAATCTGATGAGCACAGCAAAGTTCTTTTGCTTTTTTTTTTTTTTTTTGTGGACTTACTAAAAAAGAAATAAAGATCAGTTTTAGTCAGATCAGCTGGGAGAGGTTGAGGGAATAGCCACTACTGCTTCATGTACCCAATCAGTCAGTGCTCTATTTTTTCACAAGCAGAACACTTGGTAATTGCCATGATGCAGATTCGCTCGTTTTAGAGAAGATTGTTCCCTGATCACACACAGGTGATGGTAAACGTCAGCAGTGAAGCTTGAATAGCGAGGCATGTTCTAGAGAGCATCCCTAAAAGAGTTGTACAGTGTTTGCTAAACATCCTCTCTCTAGTGGAAAGGTAGAAGAAAATGTGATGTTTTTTATATCTATTACTTTAGACAGTATGACAGTTTTATGTCAATGTTGAAGAATATCATTTTAAGGATGCAAACAGACAGCATTTACTACTTAAAATACCAGGTCTCACAGGTAATGAAGCAGCACCTAGTATTTAATGCCATGCTTTCTCTTAAGCTCTTTCAAGCAAATCTTGTGCCCATTCATTGAATTAATTTATTTGAACCCAAGGCAATGCACAGGGCCTTTAGATATTACCAAAAATATTTGGTCCTGTCTTCTGCAAATATTTTAACACTGAATATTGTGGGGGAGCTCTATAATCTATGTAAGAAAATGTAAATCTCTTTTAAATTTGTCTTACCTTTGCAGTCATATTGGTTGCTATTGTAAGCATCCTAGTGATTAGAGATGAGGGCTTGTTTTCTTTTTTGAAAGATGTACAGTCAGCCTGTTTGTAGGAAAAAGTGGAATTTTATGTTCTTTTCTGAAAGAAATAAAGCACAAGATTTTGTTTTTTTGGAACTGATTTCAGCACAAAAATGTCATTAAATCTTACATGCATGTAAGTGGAAAATGGGATAATTTCTGCAAGTTATGGTTGCAGCAACTCAGGAATTTTTAAAATAAACACACCATACTTGATTCATATTTAAATATGAGTTTAAGGACATCATCTTTGGACCTACTTGCAGATGGTGTCCATATATTTTAATGTGCTTGGCTATCTTCCTTTCTCATTAGACTTCTCATTAAGCAGATTTTTAATGGCTTAATAGTTTTTTTTTTAAATATCACTTTCTGTTTGTCTTAGGCATTCTGGGGAAGACACCAAGATGCTGGTGTGCGATACATGTGACAAAGGCTACCATACATTCTGTCTACAACCAGTTATGGACTCTGTACCAACAAATGGTTGGAAATGTAAAGTAAGTTGAAAGGTTTTCTCTGTTACTCTTTGTCTTTAAGGGGATGCAAATACTGTTATCCTCTTTATGCTGTTCTGTGTTCATTGCTGACTTAGTTTGACTTGCTGTGACCTTGCGTGTAGTCACAGGGCTCTGCAGCTGCTGCATGAAGGTTCCTTTCAGTGCAGTGTCTCTTATATAGGACAGTAAAGCAGTCACTATATGGGAAAAAAAGAAGGATCCAGGTGGGGTGGAACCTTCACCTCGTGACAGCTGCTGTCATGATGACTGCAGAGCTGCAGTGTATGCAGAGTCACATATACATCTACCCTTGAGGGTTCCTTATGTTCTGCCTCCTTGCTCATCCTGGCAGCAGCTCTGCAACTCAAGGTTCCTGTGCACTTGAGGAGGGCAGGATAAGTTTGGTTTTTTATCAGTAACTTGAAGTGTAAACAGTAGTAAAACACAGTGTCCGCATGGCAAGGAAGTCTTTAGACATAAGTTGAATGTAATTTTTTAACCAGTTTGTGATAGTCATAAGATGACTGAGGTGAGGGCTAAAAATGCTTGATTGCCTAAGAAATACTCCTTTCTAGTCAGGGAGGAGTGCAAGGAAGCCCTTCTTGCTGTTGCACGAGCTCTTCGTTTTCTGTTAATAGATCTTAGATAATTTATCAGTGTTGCCAGAGAGAAAATTTCTTTTAATTTAATTTTAAACAAGAAAATGTCTGTTAGTGACAGTTTTATCACATTGTGAAATCTCATAATTAACAACTAAATTCTTGTGCTCTTCAGAACTGTAGAGTATGTGCTGAGTGTGGCACACGAACAAGTTGTCAGTGGCACCATAACTGTTTGGTATGTGACAGTTGTTATCAACAACAAGACATCTTATCTTGTCCTTTCTGTGAAAAACTGTGCCTCCAAGACTTCCAGAAAGATATGTTGCATTGTCACATGTGCAAAAGGTGAGCATTTTTGTTATTTGTTAAATGATACTAAAACAGTTAAAGGGTATGTTGGGTGGGTATGACATTTGTGTATTTGTGTGAAGGATGCAAACTGTGAATTTACAGCGTTGCTGTAACTTGCTGGCTGATATCAGTCTTTCATCCTTAAATGCGATGGGCAGCCCTAGGCAGTCCTATTTTAATCTGAGCAAAGAAGTGGGATTTGGCAGTTACCTGTTCTTTTTTTGCTAGTGAGGTATACAGAGAAATATGTTTTGCTGCTGCTCCTTCTATTGTGTCTGTTTTATGAGTTAACAGACCAGAAATGTCATCATCGTAATTCTTCTAAACACTAATATTTAAATTTTTATACGTATATTGAGTATGTAAGACTTGTATAAAGAGAGTTTTTTGCAGTGTTTTCTGTTTTGTTAAATTTCCAAACAGGGAATCTCTATTCAATCTTATGTCATGCTATGCAAGTAATAATAATAAAAAGGAGAATATTTATGAGTATAGACTGTTTGATATACAATGCTGTTCTACCTTGCTGTGCAGCATCTTGATATTGCTGTACATGTTGTGGTGTCTGGCTTTAGAAGTAGTTTAGATCTTCATGTTTAAATTTGCTCATTGCTTGACATACTGATAGATTATTTCTTCGAGAGGCTTCTAAGCACTGTTTGAGATGCTAAAGGAATGAAAAACAATGTTATTTGGATATTGATTCTTAGTTAGAGTTTTGTTATTAGGATCACAGTCACACTAAATTCCCATCCCCAGGTGGGTTCACCTCGAGTGCGACGGCTCTGCGGGCAGTGAGCTGGAGGCGCAGCTCAAGGAGTACATCTGCACCCTGTGCCGGCAGGGCGAGGGGGAGCTGGCCCAGCTGGGTGAGGGGATGGACACTTCCGAGCTCATTCCTGAGCCTGGCGGTGTAACAGGTAGGATGCATCACCAGTTCTCTTCATAGATATTCCAAAATACTGATGGCAAATAAAATACCTCTAGCTGTCTTGTGAAGTCTCCTGTGCACCAGCTCCTCATACTGCAGTAGCAGTAGCTTCCCAGGCTAACCATGTTTGAGCTGTCTTCTCAATGACCTTTCTAGCTTTTTGGTTTTGAGAAAAAAATCAGCAAATAAGCCCTGTGAAGTCAACTCACAACCTTCCAGGTCCAGCTTCCCAGCCTGGAGTTGCAGATGGTGTAGGATTTTCAGGTCTAGTTCAGTAAGGGGTATAAACCTACTCCTTGGAAACTCTCTTGGGGGATTCATATCTACTGTGCATGTTCCTGGTAAATATTCCTGGACAAGAGTGGAAGTTCAACTATGTTCAAGGGTTGGGTGTATTTAACAAACAGCTTTTAATAAAGTTGTGCATAGACAAGTCATTCTCTTTGATGTTAGAGTATTTAAGCATATAACTTAAATAAAAAGTACAGAAATGCTGAAAAAGAAATCCTGGTGAAAGGGCAGTGGCAGTAGGTAGATTTAAATAAAAGAGCGAAAGAAGTTTGGCAGTGGGCATGTACACGAATACGATAAGTAGCAGCTTAAACCTTTGAAGATCACTTTATTGTGAAAGGTTAGTAGAAGCTATCTGACTCTCAGTGTATTTAGACAATTGAGCAAAAATCTAATGCCCCAAATTTACACTGAATACACTCCAAATTTTCTACTGGAATCACTTTTGAATAAATAGCACTTATTTGAAAGGCTAAAGTTGGAAAAAGGCTTTTATAATTATTTCTAGCTAGGAGAAGCATTGATGAGCATCTCTTTTTCCCCGAGGAAGAATGGGGCTGTCATCTCAGCTACTAGGAGTAATCTGGAGCTATTACATGGCTACAGTCATGCAGTGTTTTTTGCCCAAGAGAGCACTTTTGTACATTAAACTCGTATTTGGAGCCAACTAAATGATCATTTCCTCAACGTTAAAATATCACTTTAAAGTTGGCAGAGTCTGAGAGAAACTTTTTAGGTGCTAAAAGTGGCATCACCTAATAGTTCCTGGCTTTTTCAACTTTAAAGAGGCTTTCCTGAACAGAAAAGCTTTTTTGCCCCAGTATCCATGGAGGATCAATTCCTTTTGAGTTAATGCTTACTATATACTCTGATTTTCATGCTGCTACTTTGTCTAGGGTATTTTAATGAATTCCCTTAACTGAAAAAAAAAGCTTTTTTCAAATGGGAAAAAATATGTGCTTCCTGTTCCTGTGCTCTGTAATGACACTGTCGGCCGAAGTGAAACACAGTTCTGCCCTTCCCAGGCACCTTATTTTCTGTAACATTGGGAAACCCTCAGAAAAAGGTATTTTATTTTTCATGATACTGATGGCTTGAAAAAGGATTGTTCCAAAAGCTGCTGGAAGATGTAACCTTATCACTGGGTCATAGCCTTTGTAGTATTTGTGTGCAAATTTGAAGCCTTCATGCTACAAGTTCTTTCAAATTTAGAAGTTTGATAAAGAACCTTTTGTATTAGTTAATGCAGAGGAATTTGAGCCTGAGGGTAAATTATATTTCCACAAGTAGGTTGATATAGTTGCTTGACACTCTCTTTTCACTATCTGAAAAGTATAAAACAGCTTTGGTGTTAATGAGAAAAGAGCTCTTAATCTTTCAAGAATCCTATATATTCTCCTTGACCTTATGATTGACCTGATTTGCCCTAACTCCTATCACATAGTTAAATATCATTCTGTTCAGTCAAAAGGTCAAGTAGTGATAGCAACTACTGATGCCAAAGTAATGGAATAAACTCCGTGTCAAAACTGATGACTTCTTTGCTTCTCTTAAGCTTGTACACATGAAATGGAGATGGAAGGTGGTGCAGAAGATGCGATGTTTCAGGAACAAACCATTACTGGTAACAGCCTTGGTCAAGAATCAGTTGTTGGATGTGCCACAGATGGTAAGAAAGAGTTTTGCAGCCTAAGAAAACACAAATCCAATGTTCAGAACCCTTCTCTACTCAGTAGGGATTTGTGGTGCTTCATAAATTTAATAAAAAAAAAATGCCTGAAAAGTAGTAGGAGACAAATTGTGCAAGTTCCACTCTCCAAACTTTTAAGCAATAGCTTTAACTATTTTGTTGAAAAAATATTTTATTGCAGGTAAAAATAGCTGTATATTATGTCTTTGGAATATTCATGTAGCAGAAAATCATTTTGTGTGTTTGGTAGGACTGGCTTTTTCCAAAAGCTGGAAATAAGAATTAGGTACTTTTGTGTATTGTATTTGTTCCTGTGTAGATTCAGTTATTTGCGTTTTCTGGTCAAACATAAGATTGGATGAATTTCCCCTTTTGTACTGTGGTGGTTCGTGCTTAATAACTGAGATCTCCCAGTTTCTTTGCTCTTTGGTTGTACTTGGTCAAGTATGTGCTCAGTGAAGTTTTTCTCCTTTTCTGTCTTGCCTTCGCCTGGCAAAACTATGTGTTTATTAAAGCATACCCAGACAGGATGTACTACAGTAGTAGGTTCTGGTAATAAATGTATCCTACCAATATTCACCCAAGGCCCAGGCAAAGAAACAAATGCAGATAGAAGGAGTTTGGGCTCAAGTCCTTTAAATGTTTTAATGACTGATGTCAATGACAAACTCTCAAGAGCAACCCACCCATTCCCAGATCAGGCTGAGGGATGGTTGCTGCAAGGGAAATCAAGAAAACTAAATTTAAAATCAAAAAGGAAAAAAAAAAAAACAATCTTGCAGTTTAACTGGGAACATCATAGTGGGTGAGATAGGGCTGTGATTTAAAATTTTATCAGTGAAAATGCAGTAAAATCCAAAGCTATCAACTGTAAGGGCTAATGTGTTTGTGTAGCTGTATGAATTTAAGACTGCAAGCATTACAGCAAATAGATGGCCTATAATGGAATCAGGGCCATCAAATGAAGATACTATAAGCTGCTTCAAGGCAGAAAAATTTCTTAAAGAAAATACTTAATGTACTTGTCCTATTCTTCTTAGTCGTCATCTTTTGGCAACTCTTGGGACAATTGCTTAAACTACATAAATTTATGCTGCATAAATATTCGGAGTGCAGAAGTGAAAAAGGAGGGACTACTTTGAGCTGCCTACATGCAGGTTCCCATTCCTGAAATCATTACTGCAGACCCACTGAATGCTCTTTGTAAACCAAGGTCCCAGGTCTGCAGTTGTATGCTGGGATTTTCATGTCATCATGACCTCTAGCAATACAGCCGTGGCTAGTATATACATCTAGGAGTATCTTTTGTATAGTGGAATCATTGCTGCTAACTGAGGAGCTGCCACTGATATGCTAATGAAACCTTCTTTCCCCTGAGTGCATTTTTATGGAAAACACGAAAAGGGGAGTGTTGAGGATATCCCTGAAAATGTCCTATTTTCTTAACAAGGTACTGTTAACGTTTCTGAAGTGGAGAGCAGCAGCAATCAGAAAGTTGCAATATATCTACTGCAAATACAGTTTGTTATAAATATAGGGTCAAAAAATGATATTTATAAAGTATATTTTAGGTTTGCATAAAATTTTACATAAAATTTTCTTAAGTGATGTGTACTTGATGTGTACTTGCTGTGTACTCGGTGACCAGTACAGCTTTATAAACTGTTCATCTTTACGTTGAACCTTTAACATGACTGTCCTTAGTTACAGGCACATTGCTAGAAGAAAAGACTGCAGAACTGGAAACAGAAGTCCCTGATGAAGTTAATTCAGCTGAAATGGAAGTGTCTCCCAAGAAGACCCCAGCATTGGATGACAGTCAGGCTGAGAAAACAATGGAAGGTGTTGAAGCTATAATGGATCCGGAGTCGGAGGAGCAAGTGGGAGAGACAGAGCTGTCACTGCCATTGTCACTGTCACAAGACAGTGCTGAGGTAGCAGCAGGATCCACAGTAGACTCTCGGTCTCTGTCATCAGTACCCGAGGCCATAACTGTGATGCCAGAAATACAAGGGACTGAAAATAAAGGGAAGATCTGTATCCGTGTGGAACAGCAACTGGAAATAATAGAAGTGCAAAAAGACATAGAGAAAGGAGAAATTAAGGAAAACTCAGAAATACCAGCTCTTTCAGAAGTAAAAGCTGCTTCTGTAAGTGAAGCTTTGCAAAGCAGTTCACCAGTTGGAGAGAAACCCCTAAAATCACCAGCTGAAACTTACCCTTCCCTTCCCCCATCAGTTAATGCAGACAAGACAAGTGTGTCTTCCTCACCAGATGTTGTTTTGGACTTGCATCCTGCCCGAGATGGGCAGCACAGGCAGCCTCCAACCTCAACTTCGGCTGCTGGAAGTGCCCTCACAACAACCTACATATCAGTCACTCCAAAAATTGGCATGGGGAAACCAGCAATCACCAAAAGAAAGTTTTCTCCTGGAAGACCCAGGTCAAGACAGGTAAGCACACAGAGTATTTCCCTATATACATTTATGAAGTTAGTTGAACTTTCAGTTTAATACAATAAATTGACCTATTTTGGAGACTCTGCTGTGCTTATTCTCCCAAGGGAGTGTACAGCTTATTTCTTTAAGGAAGTAATTTTATGTTAAATAATTAAAGGTCATACATAATAAAGATTCTCTAGTGAGAATTACAGTCTTGGATTGTACTTAGAGCAAAACAAGTAGGAAGATTCATTATACTTTTAATACATGCTAGAATACATGTGCTAGAAATGCAAAGATTCATAATGTGCTTTTTCTTTAACTCCTGTCTTTTTTGTATATTTCTGGTAATACCTTTAATGTGTGCTAATGTTTCTTAAATTGATTTCATAGATGAATGTGCAACAACTCTATTACCGTCTTACTGCCATTTTTTTTCCTTGATGGAAGTTTTCAGTGAAGGCAAATAGAGTGATGTTTGGTTGTATGAGCAAAGTCTAAGCAAGAGCTGTCTGGTGCAAATTGCTATGATTTGACGAGGATTAGATTTGATAATTGAAAATCGGTCGACAGGTCTATAGCTTTCTGCACCATCTTATTCTTGGTTTTAATTACATAGAGGAATAAATAATTCATAGGACTTTGTTTTGCATTTATTTTGTGTGTCCAAAAATCCTACACAAGGTGTATGTCAGTGTGATGGATTAAGGAAAGTTTCGATTCAGTTCTCTTTACAGAGCTCATTTTTAGGCTTTGGAACTCCCAGGCTGGTCATGTCACATTTTTCTGAACTTAGTGTTAAAAGAAGTATTTTATATGTTATGAAATATTTTCCATTTTCTCATCGAAGCTAAGGGTTCAACAATCTGATAGGAATTTGGTTTTTCAAGAGAGCTATGAAATGGCGTTCTGAAAAAGATAAACATATATAAGAAAAGCAACAAATTATTCAGCTTTGAAGATTTTAGAATATCTCCATTTCTTTTTTCCTCGTCTATGAGCATGGTGAAGCTTATAGAAATATACATGAAATAAAAATAGACTGTAAACTATTGGGAAGAAAATATTCAGTTTTTTGGGTTGTGAAATTGTGCTACAGTAATCAAACACTATCTCTTCTAGTACTGAGCACTATCTTAACATGAAAGTTACTTCCCCAGTTTAAAGTTTTACATCAGTTTGTCATGCAGATTTAAAAACTTGAGTGCCTGTTGAGGAAGATTTTTGTTTTCTTTTGTGTTCCAGTAAAAGACACATTTATTTTTCTATGCTGTTTGCCCCTGGTATGTGGGGGCACTAGCATCATGAAACTAACAGTAAAATCTGTTAATTGCTAGAGAGTCCAATGAGGAAACATGGGGGCCGATTCCCAGCTGTAAATGCAAATGCAAAAATACAAAAAAAAGAGCTAAAAAGAGTTGGTTTGTGTATTCTATATACAATATGGTATAGGCATAAACCTCCCAGTATATGGTGTAAGTAATGCAAATAAAACTGAGTTGAATTAATGCTTAGAATTCATGTGTAGCACAAGCCAAATCCCAGTGGAGATGCTAAATTAATATAATCTATTCATCAGTTTGCAAATTATATTTTAAAAGAAAAAGGTACAAATAACATCTTAAGGCAGCGTCTTAGCAGTGCCTATTGTGGAACTGGATAAGTTCCTTGAAAAATTAATGAACTCTTCTAAAATTATGTCGGGCTGTGAAGACTCCCTTTGATCCTCTGGATTTTGATAATCCTTTCCTTAAGATGGAACTTTTGTAACGCTAATAACAATTTTCTGGTGAGAAAGGCAAATGCACGCTTTGTTTTAAGTCCTAGTCCTCTTCCCTGCCTTCCACTGGTTATTCAGTTCCGGCACAGATGAGCACCTTGTGGAAATAGGTGGGAAATGGTCTTGAGTAAGGACTGAATAAAAATCAAGCACCTGCTTGGTTAGTGAAAACCAGGCCTTGTTTTCCTAACCTGCTACTAGTAATCCAAATTGAGCATAACTGGTAGGTAGTTTTTCAGACTCCTTCTTGGTCACTTTTCACTTCTGTTAATCTGGTTTTCTATGTTGGAGATGAAAATAAAATGTTTATGTCAATAGATAACATGTCGCTTGAGAAAAGAGGTTTGTCTATAATTGATGTTTTCTAAAAGACTTTTATTATTATACTATGCTACCACTGAGATTGGGAACTCTATTTATTTTGCTGCACTTTGATACCAATTTCTAGGTAGCTGTGCAATAAAGTATATACTATATTTACATGAATATTGACATGCTTTAGACATTGACAAAATAATCTTCAGTGCCCTAAATCTGCAATGCTAAATTCCTGCTACAGGCCTTTCGGAGGCACTGGAACCTATAGCATGATGATCAGTAGAGTAATAGATTTAAAAGAGCAATTACAGGTAAACATTTTTCCTTTGAGGAATATGGAATCAAATCGCTGATGGGTGAGACATGTTGAAATGTTTTAACCATGAATTGCACCTGGAAATTGCTTTGTCTCCCTTTGCCACAAGCATTCCTGTTTTTTTTTTTTTTAATTGTCTACTTTTTGCTAAATCAAGAGTTGTGGATAGAAACAGAGACCTTTCTCAAAATATTTGATGTAAAAGAGCAGTACTTCGCATTTTTATCTAACTGTGCCCAGTTTATGCCATCTTTAAAAGTTCATATCATGTACAGTGATTTATATATATATAATACATAAAAGTGTGGGTGACAGTCTTCAGGAGTAAAAAAAATATACATTTTCTGCTTTTTGATATACCCTGTATATTACTATTGGCCTATTTTTTATGATTTGGGAACATGTTTCTCACACTGGAAAAAGAAAGAAACTCTATAGCCCAAATATCTCCTCTCTACCTCTCTAGTGAGGCCCCCTTTGTTGCAGCAGGTTCATAAACTTAACTTCAAACATACTAGTCTAAGAAAGTACCTCAGTCATGTAGACTCAGAACAAGTAAAAATTGAAGGAAATAATTTTGCAGGGAAAAAATAAAAGGTTCTGTCCTAGGAGGTCCTAGGAGTGCCACAGGTAGTGTCTGGGTGCAGCGCGACATTGCAGTGCAGCCCAGAGTAGGCCCTGTGCGATTCTGCTCTGTGGATCAGTATACATGTCCAGAAAGGAATTCAGCCTTCTCAGAAGCAGGTTAATTTTATGGGTTGGTGGTCAATCTCTTGCTACTTCAGGAGGAGCACACAATGTGTTTGGTTATGAGATGCCAGATGTGGTCTTACTTCTAGATCAGTTATCAATGACACACAGAGACAACACTAGAGTGAGAGAGGAGGAGTACACCAAATAGGATGGATTTTTGTTTTCTTTTCTTTTGATTGAAGAAGTTGTGGCTCCCATGCTTGAGCAGCCCAACATTGGATCCATGGCTGTTGCACAGAGGAACTAGCACTGCAGGACCAGTCACTTTTCCAGGACTGCACAATTTTAAAACAGATATTGGGAACCCCAAGGCAGCATTAGTGACTCTTTACAGATAGCAAAATTCACCACTTGCTCCTAAAAGAGCCAGATGTTTTAATGGATGAGCTCCTTGTTGGAGTGTCCTTTTACTGTTAACAAAATCCAGTGCAATGAATGTGTGGAACTTCATATGGAGCAACATAATAGAAAAGCTTTCTGGATCCTGAAATAGTTTTTTCTCACTTTAAGAGCACCCACACATGTGCCCTTCACTGGACACAGGAGCATCCACGTAAAATCAACGGTTTCTAACTTGCATTTGTATTCATTAATTTATTGTGCCGGGCAGTAGGATAAATAACAGCCTCAGTCGTCAAAATCTAATAATTCAGATGCATTTAAAACACATTGATTGTTCGTATTCTCTATTGGATACAAAGTTATTCATAATCCTCCTCTGGAATGAAAATATATTGTGGTTTTGGTGTGTCCTGGGCACAGTTGTTAGCAGAGCAAAGACACATGCTGGGAGCTGCTGGCTCAACAAAGCTGTTGAAGTGCCAGCCTCAGGTTGCAGGGTGCCCTCCTGGCCAGGGGATACCCAGGTTGTTCACCCCTGTCTATAAACAACCTGCAGGGCCAGGGTGGACTTCTCGTTTTTTTTGCTTTTTCATTATTCTTTTTCTACAGCAGTAAAACATCTTAAGAGGAATTAATACAAAAGATTGTTAATGATTATTCTGATATATATCTAGGAAAATAACTGGCTGTGGTGAGTGCTTTAAGTGCCTTTGGGTGTACTTGATATATCTGGCTCAGGAAAACATGGAAATTGTGAGTTGTGTTTACCACAGCTCCAAGTCTTGGGTACCAATAACCAAGTCAAAGAGTGAAGGTCACTACAGCATGTGTGATCTAAGACCTGTAGAGAAGCACTTTGAGGGGGGAAAATGATTTGTAGAAGTTGTATAGAATGATTTCTGTATTGAATAGAAAATAAGGAACTTTGACCTTTTCTGCTTTACTGCAAAAAGTGTTCCATGAAAGTCCTGTGATTCCTTTTCACCATGAGGATGTAACAGGGCTCCCTGCAAATTTCCAGGTGCTTTAAGAGCTCCTGTCCAAGGCGGACGCAGAGTGTCCCGGTGGGTTCCTCTGCTCAGTTATTGCCATGGGTTCGATGGAACTGAACTGATCTGAACTTCTCTGCAGCACTGTGTGCTAATCGGCCTCAATTAAAAGCCGAAATATAATTAATGCATCCCTTTGATGGGATTCATTCTGCCATGGTGTTGCGAAAGCGTGTGTTTTTAATCAAGTTTATCTAACCAAGAACTCAAGCATTTGTGATCTGCAGTAAAACCTGGATTAAATTTCCAATTTAATTCCGAACAGTATGGTTTGTGAATCATAGACTGCTCGTTTTGAAAGGCCAACTATTGCATATTCAGATCTGATAATTAATATTCTGTTAGCTTTCTGATCTTTGGAATAGACTCAATTGCTGTGAAGCAGTGAGGTTTACCCCGTGGACAGTCTTGGCACTGCAGAAATGCAACTTGAGTCACGGTTAAGCTTTTAGGCACCATTGCCTGTGGATGGGCGACTTTCTTTTCTACATCTTAGCACCTCTTGTTTTATTATGTTTGTGTTCAGAAGAGATAAATGATATCCTGCAGTGTTGGGAACTGCATAAGTAGGGATAAAAAAACACAAATTAGTTTTTCAAGGCATACCATATGTACATATAATTGCTGCATGTACCAGTAATATTTGATAGCGTAGTGGACGAGAAATCATTGAGATGAAGGGAACATTAGCATCGAACTTTTTAATGGTTTATTTGTGATGTCCTGGCAGGAAAGAAGTGTGTTGATAATATTACCCATGGCTGTTTTGTATTTTTTTTCTTTTTTTCATATTTTATTTATATTCCTTTTGCTTCATGTGATTCTCAGACTAGTTATTGCCATGATTGCCAGCAATTGTTGGCTCAAAAGTTGACGAAAGGCATCTCAACTTCCCCAAAAATGCAGTTCAAAGTGTAAAATGGAAAAGATTTTATCATCTCTAAAGTACTGTCCAGTTTGATGCAATAAAACTTAGGGATGTAATTTGTTGTTGTTATGACTGATTGCTTTGTATTTGTCTTCTACTTTGTTTATAAAATCCATTTTCTGAGATTTAACTCTCCATTTTGAGGGTAGAATTTTGAGGGTACAAGTTTCAGTGACAACCTGAAAACCTCCCACCATCCTCTCGCTCAGCGGGAACTAATGGACTAGTTAAGTTGATGTAGAAATGCCTATGCCTGCATGTGCTTTGCTTTTCAGATTTTTTTTAGTTCTGTTTCTTTTTTTGTTGCTTGCTTTTCTTTTCCTTTATGTTGCGAAGTTTTATACATCTATTTTCTCACCTACCGTATCCTAGGGGGCTTGGAGTACCAATAATACAGTGAGCCCACCTTCCTGGTCCCCAGACATTTCAGAAGGTCGGGACATTTTTAAATCCAGACAGCTTCCTGGCAGTGCCATTTGGAGCATCAAAGTGGTAAATAATTTGAATTTATTTACATGTATCCATTGCTTTCTTTCTGCTGTAGAGACTACTAATGAAATCCTGCATAGTGCAACTTAGTTACTCTTTCATTCTGTCACTGTTGAAGGCCTCTAAAAAAATCTCTAAAACTCTGGAGTTTTCAAGTTAAAACACATTTGCTTCCCAGAGTGTGCAAATACTGTGATGGCTTTGCCATGATTTTACATGGCAGAGAATAATTTGCATTACCAACTCTTCTGTTTGTTTAGTATTTCAGTTCATGGGGTTGACTTTAAGTAACTGTCAAAATAAGTCAGTGGGGAAAAAATGTCCTTAGGCCTGGCAGTAAGGTAAGGCAGACATTTACAGAAAACAGGTCTGAGGTGCGTCTTAAATTGCAGAGTGGATGCAAAGTGACATCGATTTTTAGCTAGTGGGGGAGTAAATTCCTCCTTTCCTATCTGATTAGACAGGCAAAGCTTGAGTCCACGGTGACATTTATCATTAAAAATAGCTGAAGAAAGAAGAAAGTAACTGAAATTTCTATTTAAAAAACAAAACAAAACACAAAACTATGAAGCCATAACAAATAACTGTAGATTCCAAATGATTTATTTCCTTCTCCCTTTAACTCTCATGCTAATTTTTTTTTAATTTGACATTAGCTTAGCTTTTGCTGCTTCAAGCATTAATTTTCAGCATTAACATTGGTACAAGTATGTGCTTGTTCCTGGTCTTGTGAAAATAACAATACTGATACACAGAAAATGAGAAGTGTGTGAAAGAGATCCTACCTTTAAAAGTTCACATTTGTGTGTCTTGTCTCTACTTATGTTTTAACCCTTGTATACGTGAGGACAACATGATCCTTTCCCTTGTACAATATACAAATATTCTGGCCATCAGCTGTGTCCTTCCTTTCACTCCCTAAAGTTGTGCTGTCTTGCATTACCTTGCATTAAGAGTAAGGTAGCCCAATTTCTCTTTCCATTCATAAATGAACATTGATAAAATGTTAACACTGTGATGCCTGGATTCTCCTTTTAATAATTATCATGAACTTGCATCCCCTTTGCAAACAGGAGGTGCTGTGCTCCAAAAATACTGCTGGCAGTAAATCCTGTTGAGTCCATCGTGCTCCTTTCCATCCCTGGGCTCTGTCTCTAGAGGCTATCAGTGTCTGGTGGTGAGAGACGAAGGGCTCTGTGGTTTAATCAACATTGTTGGATGGAGCAAACGTTTGGTCTTGGAATAAAATCAGTTTCCAGCAAACTGTCCATTTGGGTACGGACACTGTAGACATCTGGCTGTTCTGTGGCCACAGCTGGGCTATCTCAGCTGCAGATACCATTCAAAAATGTACAGTGCAGTAAGTAACCTCGCTGCCTACCTGCTGGTAGGACAGGCTGCTCTCCTGGATATATCATAAGTGTCGTCACCTATAGCAAACAGAGCTGCTGAGAGCCATGGGCTCTGTGCAGAGTAGCCAGGGCTCCAGAACGTCATCAGCATGTTCCTCCTCTCTCTGGAAGTGATTAGGGATTTATTTGTACAGTTTGTGTTTAGCTCCTTTGAAATGAAAAACAATAAATATGAAACTCAAGCTGAGTCAGTGTAGCAGGATCAGGTAATTATTACTGAAAAGCGGTACTTGCTTTTCCACAGTTCATTGTGGTTGGACATACTTTGTGGGTACTGCAGAGTACACAAGCACTGCAACTATGTGTCTGCCTAAAAATAAGTGGAAAATTCATAAGAAACAAGGAGCTTCAAGAGTATATGAAACATTGCTCTGAGATCAATCAATAAAATGAGTAGGGAAATCTCTGTACCTCCTGGACTAAAGAGTTTGACGGAGCCATGTCTTGCTTTTCTCTGTGAGCAGAATTAAGTTCTAACGACCTGTAACATCTGTTTGGTTATTCATGCCAAGGAAGCCAAATCATATGACACAGAACACTTATTTTGGATACTCTGCAATTGTCAAAAAATATATATTTTTCCTTGTTTCCAAGTTGTTCCTGAACTGAAAATAAACATTGCTGGTTTAGGCTGCTTTTTCACTGATGGTATTATGTCATGTAAATAGTTACAGAAATTAAAATGTTTCACAATTTTTGAAATAATTTAATGACTCTGGCCTGGTGTGCCCATATTCACTTGACATCAGAGTGCTTTATTATTTCTATTTTTCCCTCGTTGCATTGACCAAGTTTGACTCCAGTATAACAAAAAGCCTTTAGGTTGCATTTAAATTGTTATCTTATATTGCATAGGGCCGTGGATCAGGATTCCCAGGGAAGCGGAGGCCACGTGGTGCAGGTCTCTCAGGAAGAGGTGGCAGAGGTAGATCAAAACTGAAAAATGGAGTTGGGACGGTAGTCATTCCAGGGGTAAGAACATTTATTTATAAGTCATTTTCTAGTGTGTTAATGTAGTAATTTTATTACTGTGTCACGTCAGAGGGCATTAAAAAGCAGAGGCATTTGGTAAAATCTGGTTATTATTAAGTGTTAGCAGTTTAGGGCTAGAACGCAGTTTGTAGTTGAACAGGCCTGATGCGACTGCACTGCCATCGCCACCTGAAGGGACAGCTGCTGGGAGCCTGGGAGAACATGCCCACTGAAGGCAGCATTCACTGGAACACACAAGGGCAGAGCAAGATGCACACGGATGTAGCAGCAGCCTGAGCAAGCAGAGCTGTGTCTGTCCTGGGCACCACGCTGGGGCCGAGGATGGTCCCGGCAGAGTCGGAGGGAGACGGAGGAGCTCTTGGCCGGGGACCAGGTCCGTTGCACCTGATGCAACGAGCGGCTTTCAGAAATTTGGCTGCTCCCTTCTGCACCTTTGGACAGCCACGTAACCCTTTGAGCTCTACAGCCTGTTGCAGACAGAATTTCTTCATTTATTTTAAATTGCTCCCTGCAGGTTTTGTTGGCTCCTCCTCAGTGGTCTTATAAAAGAGATAGTGGGAAGTTGTTTTTGTTTCCCTCCTCCACGTGTCTCTTGATTTTTACAGACTTATCATTTCCCCTCCTTTTCCTTTCACTCTCTTCTAGACTGAAGAATCCTAGTAGTTTTTGTTGTTTCTCATATGCAAGCATTTCCATATTTTTGATCATACTTGCCAGTTAGTTTGGTCATGTTCATTATTTTAGTTTATCTGTGTTGAGTTTCATCTGCCATTTTATTGCACTCTTTTATGAGGCTCTGCTGCAGTTCTTCACAGTTCCCTTTCATTTTTTTTATTGCTCTGAAGAGCTGAATATTGTTGGCAAGCTTTGTCACCTTGCTTCTCTTTTGGTTTTCTGGATTTCTGGGGGTGTGTAGACATCCTAGCAGGATTTCACTGTTCTTCCCCGAAGAAAACTGATACGCATTTTGCTGTTGATTTCCTATCCTATATCAATGTCAGCTTCCCTTGTTGAAGAAATATTAGCCAAGGACCATACCAAAAGAATGACCAAAGAAAAGGTATTCATTAAGTAGATTATATCATTCAGGTATTTCACACTTGAAGTCCTTTTAAAACTCTTAGATCTCATAATAACCTAGTCTGCTTCTTGTAAGGGCAGACTGTGACATTGCAAAATAGACGTTTTTTCCAACAATGTGCTTGATGTCTCCAAACATACGTTTTATAGGTCGGTTATTACTCAGCCCTGCAGATTTTGACAGGCTTCCTGCTTCTAATGTGTACAGAAAAGAATTTGTTCATTTTTATGTCTTCATCAAGTCACTTCTCAAACTCTTTAGAACTGCCTATGTTTTTACTTATAATCTGGTGGAGTTTATATGGCTCTGTGGCACTTTTTGCTCACTAGGTAATAATCTGTCTGAGTACTCTGCAAGTGATCTGGGATCACCTTTGTGATCTGGGAAAGGAGTAGCGCTCTGTATTTTTCTTCTCTAAATTTTAAAGTTCTTGGTGGTCAAGGTGCATAAGCAAATATGTAATCTTAAATGCACAGGATTAATTCCATTAAGCCTAGTCACAGGTACCGTGTTGAATTGGAGACATTCACATAGTTACGCTGAAGTTACAAAGCACAAATTTGTATTTCAGGAGAAGCCAGTTTCTTTAGAACAAACCCTGCAAGAATTTTGTAACTGGAACAAGAACATTGGCTCCTTTTGTCAAAAAGTTTAGTTTAGAGGAGTTTAGTAAATTGTTGTAAATCAAAACTGCAGTTGCTCTCCACCAGTTCCCATAGAAATTTGATCTTATTCCTAGTAAAGTAAATGACAGCTTTTCTGTGTTAGACTTCTAGGGCAGAGATACGTCTGTCCTATGATAAAGCAGGGAAAGATAGCAATGCAAAGAGACCACCCTCTTGCAAGCCAAATGCTGGAAATGAGTGGCTGTATTTTCAACCCCTTTGCACAAGCAGATTCCGACTCAACACGGAATCGTGACCAGTGAACAACCACCCAAACGTCAGCGTTGCTTGGTACGTCCTTGGAGAGATGGGAATAGATCAACCCAAGCTGGGTGATAGCAGTTCTGCACTTCAAATCCTGCCTTCTCGTATATGCAAACACATCCAGGAACTTTGCTGTCATTAAACGTCTCAAAGAGTGTTGAGTGTTTTTTCATTAGCTGGTTTGTTACATCTGCTGTGCTGTCAAGCACACAATAATTAAAAGACCTTAACAATATGTACTTAAACTCCCTTTTTCAGCTGATTCTCTGTAAACGCTGATTTTCAGCAACAGGGTATCAAAAGGATTCCTTGTAGATGTTGTAGCAGTACTTGCATTTATCTCAGAGTGATGTTGGACTTGTAAAACATTTAAATTACTGAGTAAACAAAACTAGTTATGTAACACTTAAGATTTAAGCTGTATTTAAAATAATCCACACTTACAAAATGAAAGCAGGCAGGCAGATGAAGTTACATTTCTCTATCATTAATTTTTTCTTTGTTGGAGAACTGTATGCACTTACAAACTCTCACAGCCACTCTTGGTTCAGAGAGGAGGTGATGAAGTCTAATAATTTAAGTTCATGGAGCATTCTGCAGAGCTGCAAAACTTTTCCATGAAGGTCAGAACTCATTTGAAGTAGTCATTAATTAGTATTAATTAGTAGTCATTAGACAGTTGCTACTGATTTTTGCCTAGACTGCCCTATTTCCTTCCATTTGCAGTTGAAAGTGCATGGGAGAAACATAAAAGGGAGGAGAATGTCTCTTTAAAAAGAAATAAAGATGATGCTTGCATGAGTTTGAAAAATGAAGTTAATATGGCACTTTCTGATGAAGGTAGATTCCATAGAAGGTTATGTAGTCCTAATAGATATTTGCATGTTCTTCTGGTGTCTTCGAAGCTTGTATTCCTCTTTGTACAGTTAAAAAAAATAATGTTTTTACAGATAAGTTTCAACTTGGCTAATGTCTTAGGAAATTTGATGTGCATGCTACTTATATTTGGCTTTTTTTTATAGGTCACTACTATGGATATTTCATCTAACAAAGATGAGGAAGAAAATTCAATGCATAATACAGTTGTCCTCTTCTCTAACAGTGACAAGTTCACTCTTCATCAGGTCAGGATAATAGTCTGGTTTCCATTTTGTTTGCTTCTTTTCTTTAGTCAAAAAATAAAAAGTAAGTGACTGTCGTTAGGAGCTGCTTTTGCAGGGAGCTAGTTGGTCTTTACAGTTGCTTGTTTTCAGAATTTACTCTTGGGCATGTGTTGAAAATTGGCTCTTTTCTGCAATTTCAGGACATGTGTGTAGTTTGTGGGAGCTTTGGCCAAGGTGCAGAGGGCAGGTTGCTCGCCTGCTCTCAATGTGGTCAGTGTTACCATCCCTACTGTGTCAGTATTAAGGTGAGTGCTTTCATTACACCAAACATTACTCGAGTACATTATTTTCATATTGCACTTTAATAAAGAGTGCTGCCTTGGGTTCTGTGGTAATTAGGGGAGTCGTTAACTTGTTAGATATTCTTAGCTAATGTGACCATTATTTGTTTGCAACTTGTAAAAGACTTTAATTAAATGTCATTTTATAATATGCATTGCCTCAAGAGAAATTAACCTTTTTGTAATTTCACAACCATAAATAGCAGTGATTATCCAGCTGTTGGTTAAAATAACAGTTTGAGATTTAAGTTTAAAACCTAAATGCAAGGCGAATTAAAAACAAAAAAGTAGACTGCATCTAGGAGCATAAGGATTAGTTGATTCAATTTGTCTGTTGGCTGTCAGAATTGACAGCAGTTGGAGTGGTTAATTAATACATTTTACATTCATTAGTCTGGGAGAGAATGTGTGAAAATTAAATTTGAGTGCTATAAGATGACTTAGCAAGCACATAATAAGCTACTTACTGCAATGTATAAACCATACACTGTTGTTTGTTATATAAGTGCATCTGTATAGAAGTGGGATTTTTTAAAACATGTCACAGAACTTTATTTTAAAACTGTTTTACAAAATACCATCTGCATTCTTCATGAGACTGTGATTTGGTTTTGCATTTATATGGTACGATTATATATTGAATTACATTAAATTGCTGATTCGCTTCAGGTCACTAAGACCCCAAGACTCGTTATTAAAGATAATTGAGAAAATGGAACAGATGCAGGAGTTATGATGAGTTGAATCCTGGTTTTATTGTACCTAAAAAGAGCAGCAGTGTGTTCTCTTCCTTCCTTAACAGGCCCAACTTCTCCTGTAAGGAGTAAAACCGTAATACATGTGGACTCAGGGCAATATATATGCCCTGTCCTGCTAGTTTGGCTGCAAAAAGGCGTGTTTGAGAATAGTATGAACCATAAATTCCTGTTTATTTAAACCCTCCCCACTTGGTGAAGCTTTAGAGTCTAGTTGCTGCCCTGTGACTCGAAAGATGCCCAGGGCAGCATCCGCATGGGATTCGGCAGCCCTTAATTTCTGCCTTCCTTTACCCTTGCTAAGAGCAGCTCTTGAGTAACCCGCCTTGCTTTGTGCAGATCACCAAAGTGGTGCTCAGCAAAGGGTGGCGGTGCCTGGAGTGCACCGTGTGCGAGGCCTGCGGCAAAGCCACGGACCCCGGCCGGCTGCTGCTCTGCGATGACTGCGATATCAGCTACCACACATACTGCTTGGACCCGCCGCTGCAGACTGTGCCCAAGGGAGGCTGGAAGTGCAAGTGGTGGGTTGGGATCTCCTCTCCAAAGCACTGGCCCTTTCTTGTCCCTTTTGATGACTGCACTTTGCCCATTTGTCTGTAATAGTGTTTTAGTTGTAGTAAAATCAGGTGTATTGAGCAAAGTAAACAAAATACCTTCCAGTTTTTTCATTCACCTTTCAATTCAATATGAAAACTCTTAACTCCAGTATATTTGCTCATGCCAAAAAACAACCCCAAAACAGCTAAGTAGAGGTAGAAAACATCTTTCTTTTGAAATATTTCAAGTGTTAGCAAAAAATTCATTTGAAACAGTTGGAAAAATTCATGGGCACTTCACCCAAATGTCACTTCTCAATGTAGAACCTTCTGAAAACCATTTGTTTTACGTGTTCTACCTGCAGATAGGGTAGACCTCTCACATGGGTTAAGTCTGCACATCTCACTGAAGTGAATGGCAGCTGAAACCAGCAATTCCTTTGACCCGCTGAACTGTTACAAGCACTCGTCTACCTGGTTTTCCAGATTGAAAGGATTTTTTTTTTTAGGAGCTTTATTTTTAAAAATATCAAGAATTTTGGTCATGTCCAGAATCTAAAGGATACATTTCCATTCAAATAAAAGGTGGTATTTGACCTAAAACAAGCCATTTTTATTCTAAACATGGCTACTGACCTAAAAATTAACCTTTAAAGAGCATTTTAAAGGCACAAAGCAATCTGCCTGTGAACTGAAAGTAATAAATGATTTTGTCTGTTCTGCAGGTGTGTTTGGTGCAGGCACTGTGGCGCTACCTCTCCAGGTTTAAGATGCGAATGGCAAAATAACTACACACAGTGCGCCCCTTGCGCGAGCTTGTCTACCTGCCCCATCTGCTATCGCACTTACAGGGAGGAAGAGCTCATAATTCAGTGCAGACAGTGTGATCGGTAAGGATTTCCAGTAATTTACAAGGTCTCTTTTTTCATGTTTAAGGCTCATTTTAACTTTCTTTCCTTGAGTGATATAAAAGCATAAAGATAAAAGGAATGGTCTTGTGGTAAAGAGCACTGGACTGAGTCTCAGAAGTCTCTTATTACTTCATCTAAGTTGTACCCCAGACTTAACTATTGTGACTCTGGGCAAATTAATTAATCTCTCTGTGCCTCAATTTTCCCCTCTATAAAATTGAAATAGATGAATTTACCCCACAAGAATGTTGGGGTGAGACTAAATCTGCATTACATTGTATCAAGTGGGTGCTTAAGATGACTATGTATAAAGGAGAAAAATGTGATACTAAGACATATATGCTTCCAGGACATTATTTTATATAGTTTTCCTTTCTGTTAAGGGAAATAGGTAACCTGATACTGTATGTACAGTATTTAACACACCCCGTCGTAGAGGAATGCTGTATGTGGAGAACCCGGTCGTCATTTCTCCCTAAAACAATTTAAATTAAGTATTTCACCCTTACTTGGACCATATGCTGATATTTGGGTCTCCTAAAACACCACATATTTCCTTTAAATTGTATTTTTTCCCCCACTTAATTTCTAGATGGATGCATGCAATCTGTCAGAACTTAAACACAGAGGAGGAAGTGGAAAACATAGCTGATATGGGTTTTGACTGTACCATTTGTAGGCCATACATACCACCAACAAACGGTAAGAAGACAATTGAAACCAATGGCAGGATTTCACACTGCAATAAATAGGTTTGGGAATGTTATATGATTATTTTCTCTGGTGGAGATTCGGCTCGTTGTAAGAGCAAATATTTCCTGTTTGTTTTAAGGGCCTTCTGGAAGTGTTCTCAGCTTATTTGTGCCTGCTAGTGATGGGCCATAAGGCCATATGTATAGCAAAAGAAAACCTAGCAGGGGGGCTTCTGGCCAAATCTTTTGAAGAGAAGTTGGGTGAATGACAAAAAGAATTTGGTGCTGAAATGGTAAAATGCCTCCTGTTTTGTTGGGTAGAAGGAAGGAGGACTAGTTCTCTAAAGATCTGATGTCCACAAAAATCTTAAAATCACTTCCAAACAGAATACATTGCTCAGGAGCAGCCGTAACAGCAGTCCCTACGAGCAGTTTCCCCCTCCTCACTCCCATTGCATCAGTGCCCTCTCTAAGCTCTCCCCTCTTCCCTAGCTGCGGTCACTGAAAGAATTCCCCATTTCCTTCACCACGTTTTTGTTAGCAAAAATGTATAGTACTTTCTGAGGAGCTTTGCGCTTCTCTGCAGTGTTTGCATTGAGTATTATTTTCTTTCTGAATTAAGCAGTTCCCAGCCTTAGCACTTCACTAGTACCCTAGGAGTTTCCTTTGAGCACAGCTACAGTGTTGGGTTCTGACCCTGGTTAGTTTTGTTTTGAGTGGCCTGTCAGCAGTCAGGTTGGCCTGCGAGAGAGATGATATATGGCCTAGCTACAAGGGAGATGTCCTGGGTCTGTTTTCTCTGCACGTAAGCTGCTTCAGGAGCTTGCTGCTTCAGTCTGTTGCTTTAACAGAGCATCGACATTTCTGCACATTTTTAGAATAACAGCATGTTTCAGTGTTCACATTAACCCTTGGCTGCTTGGGATGTCACTAGCTTTTTAAAAGTACAAGAACTAAGAAAATGTTTCAGTAAATGCTCATATCAGTATGTCAGGATGTCAGTAGGAGATTGGTTTTCCTTATCAGGAGTTGAAGATGTGAAGAGGAGTGTGTTTGAGAGGTCTGCTAAGAGCAGTTCTGCAGAGCAGCTGTTGTCCCTTTAGGCAGATATGTCCTCATAGCACTGGACGTTAGAGTCACTTACGCCTTATGTCACCAAGTCATTTCATTTTTGTTACCTGCTTTCAAAAATTCAACAAGTTCAGCGAGAGAAGTTTCTTTTTTACCTGGGAAAAAACAAGAAACTTGCAGAGATAACAGATAAGTTTCTGGGCACTTGAAACAAAAAGGTCTTAGTAATAACAAAGCCTCTGCCTAAATAAAGGCAGAGCTCCCTTTTTTGCAGATGATTTAAGGCCTGTGCTGCCTGAGTGTAACCTCAGGAGTCAACATCGGGGATGTGTTGCGTCCAGGCATCAGGTGCCCCCAGAGCTGGTCCTTCTTGCACCTTTGTGAGCTTCTCTTGCTTAGGGGGTCTCCCAAGGAGCAGGAGGAAGTCCTGCATGACCTGGGCAAGATCCCAAGCTTTCTTTGCAGTTTCTTTTCACCCTTTTTTAATGAGACAAGTTTCTCTGCTTTTTTATTTCCTTTGACTCAGTGTATATAATAATCTCTTTAACATGTGTACACTTTAGCAATTGCATGTCCGAATATGTTACTTGGTGCATGTTTATAAAAATATTTGCATGTGCCTTTATATAAAATATATTTTAATCCTTTGCTAATTCTTTTACAATTCACTTGAAAATTCTTTGTAATTTTTTGTTTCAGCGTGAAAATGGCTAGCATTTGACAAACTTAATGAAACAAGATGAGTTAACAGTATACTGTTTCTTAGAATACTCTGTATTGTGGATTTTTTTATTGGGATCCTTCTTTCTCTTTCCACTTACTGTATGACAGAGGATGTTCGTATGTTTGCAAGTATTATTATCATTTTTTTAAACAACTTTCTTTGTAGAAGAATTGAGAGTTCCTCAAGCTAAAATTTACCAGCATATTTCAGATGAAGGAATAGGTCGGTAGTTAGTAAATCCTTTCTGAAACACAGGCATTAAGAACTTCCATTTTTCTCTGCTTAAGAAAACGGAAACATCTAAACTTTTTAAAACTCCTCCCTATCTCATCTTCAAAATACCAGCTGCATATGTGATAATCTTACGAAGTCATCTTCTTCAGGAAACAGAAATAAAAGATAAATAGCTTTATCCTCTTGAACATACAGAAATACCCACTACCAGAATGTGGTTAAACTGGATCCAAAATAGTATACCGCAAACCTGTGATGTTTAGATGCCCTGAAAATGCTCATCTCTGATGAGTGTTCCTCGGGTTGTTTTTGGTATGCTCTCAGAATAGAGCACATGTCTCTCAACACATCACTGTGAGTTGAAGAGGTTCTCTCTATTCCTTTGCTTGGGAATTACAGGGACTGGGTCCTAGCAACTGACACTTAGGAGCCTTGGAAAGCAGCAACCCCTCTTTGCTCTGTGGATTTAGTCTTTTTTGTATCCAGTCTCTCTCTAATTTAGATCTCATATTTCTCTGTTACTCATTTTATTGATTTAATCCTTAAACTGAGCTCTGATGGGCTCCTTTTCCGCAAGGTTTAGTACCATCTTCAGATATTGTTTGTGCGACTTCTGAGTTGGTCTCTGAAGGCCTCACCTGTGGCACTGTCAGCTCGTTTGCTTGAGCATTTCAACTCTCTTCGGTCTCTGGAGTGAATTGCTCCTCATCTGACCTGGCCTAGGAGAATCCTCCCTGTAGTTTGACTTCTAATAAGGATATCAAGCTCCCACTGACAGCTATCAATTACTTTAGGTTCCAGGTCAATAATTGCTATCTCTGATTTAAAATATCTTGTAAATTATAGCCAATTAAAAGAACAGAGGAAGTTTCATTACCCTTTCAAGAATTCCTTGAAATCTGCTTTGCTATTGTTGAGTTCAGTGATTTCAAATATATTCCACCCTGCAACTTCTGTCCCGTGTATTCTTTTTTCCCTCCAGTTCAACATCTCTTTCAAAATTTTATTTTCAAATTCCATTTCTTCCTTGTCTTTCCCCCTCTGTTCGTTGTATTCCAGTAATGCTGATACTTACCTGAGTCTTAAGTTCAGCTTGGGTAAGATTTCTAGGAGAAAAAAAGGTGTCAGGAAACTTGCATGAATGGTAAATCTTATCATGCTGAAATAAGTTTTGGGGGGGGTTTAGTTCTCATAATTTCTGAGATAGAAGCTTCTAATGCTCCCCATTCTGACTCTGTCTACATGATCTCTATAAAGCTACTACTTATATTAAAAGGCTGGTCTGCGGATCCCAGGTTAGTGACGTGTATTTATAGATAACTAATTAAGGCAGATGGGAGAAACATTTCCACCTGCAACAGCAGGAGCCAGCTCAGAGGGACATTTAAACCCCTATTTGCTCAGTCACCTTGTTCTAGTGCATCCTAGAACTGCAGTTCTCAAATGGAGTTTCTGCTGTTCCATCTATCAGTGTTCTTATCTTGGATGAGAATTACTGTATCTGACTTCCAACACATCAGAGTCATCTGCTCCCAGATACTCCCATCAGCCTCATGTTGTCTTTCCTGTATGAACCATCTAAAAAAGCATAGAGCCCGCTGGGATCTTGCCTGGGAAGCTCTTGGAGTGCTCTGGCCACTTCATGAGAGGGAACAAAAGGATTCACAAAGCCTTGTTCACGCTTAGCTCAGCAAAATCTTGATGTCACGACTTAGGTTGAGCAGGTTTTACCATCCATGAGATCCAGCATGTTCATTTGCCCTGCACTCGGCAGGAGGAGATCATCTCCCATTGAACTCCCTGCGGCTGCGATACCTTTTTGGCTCCAGGAGATTGGAAAACTTCAGTTAATACCAGGCTTGTTTCACAGCCACATCTTCAATGACAGGGAAGAGCACTTCATTTTAAAAAGTGCTAGTGAATATAGTCAGCAGTATGAATTAGGGAGTTTGACAGAACGTTTGGAAAGAAAATCAATTGATAGTTTCAGTTTAAAGCAAGTCACAATTTTTAAAAGTTGAAATGATTTTCCTTATATTTTTCAGTGCCTTCTTTGGACTGTTGTGATTCATCAGTTGGAGCTCAGATTATTTCAAAATCAAAAGAACTAGGTAAAAATGTAAATGCTTAATCTTTGATAATTTAGCATATTTTAAGGGTATTTTTTACACGAGAGAAAAAATACTTTTTCTGTGATTTTGTAACACAGCAGTGTCTGTCTTTCAGTTCTCACAGCATGCTTTTCATTTTTTTTCTTGTTCTCCTTTTCTGTTGCTTGCCATACCTGCACTATAATAATTACCTTAAATTATGCTATGATCCTGCAAAGACTTCCTTGCTTGCCTTAGTACTGTCAGAGAAAACGTAGTGGGGCTGAGTCCAGCACGTATGCAAGTATTTATAGCCTCGACCTGTAGGAGGAGGGCACAAGTTTTCTGTATTTTAGTCTAGTTTTTGCTAGGAAATTTATAATCTTGACAAACCTACTCAGAAGCCATTTGTTATAACGACAGGACCTAAAAGTTTCCGCCACGTCAGGAGAGCTTCCATCATGACAAGATTTTGTTCGCTTTTATAGTGTATGAGCATATTCTGAAATATGCTGCCCTGAAATATTCAATCTGAAAAAGAGTATGCAATCTTTTTAAAAATATATGTTCTTTCCTAATAGCACATAAAAAAATTGATGTTGTGGACAATTATGTTCCATAATTCTGGTTCCCAGCTGTGTTTTGGAGTGTGAGAAGTTGCATTAAAAATACTTTTAGTTAAAGGGAACAAATGGAGTGATGTGTATGTGTTTTCAAAAGTATGTTGCCAAGTCCTGATTTGATTAGCCCTCAGAGGAGGGCCAGCACTGCAGCCTCTTCAGATTTGGTAACTCCTTGAAAGTTGCCCAAGCCATGCTTGGGGCCTCAGAAGGGATGACTGCACAGAAGCACCATGGCAAATCAAGGAATGTTGATACAAGGTGATGAGTAGACTCAGTTGTCATGAAAGAGCCTTGAGGGAGAAGCACTCTTGCAAATCTTGGGACGTTTGGGTTTTAAGCAAGGTCTCCCCTTCAGTCTCAAGCAGCTTCCTTGAGCTGTCCTGTTTCTTTTTTGTCTGTAGAGTGAATAACTTACCTGTCCCATTAAGAGTTGTGGAAGGCTAACATTGATTAATAATGTGAAATGCAATGCCGAGGACTCTATAAGGACCTAGGCTGATAAGCAACAGGGACCCAAGCTAAGTCTAGCAAAGTTTAAATGAATGTCAGGTGTACAGGGATGCCCTGCAGAACGTCGGCTGTCATGGTCAGATCATTCTCTTACTGAGCTCCTGGTGTAAGTTATTTTGTAGCAGTATATTAGCTCGTTCCTGGATTTGACTTCAGATTCTAATCATAAAGCTTTAGCTGTAACGTGTAAGAAAGTATTTGATGTTGTCTTACTTTTACTGAGTTCCTCACTCATGAATCAGTTCCATACATGTACTTACTAATTCTTTAAAAAAATCTAAGACTTGCAAATGGAAGAGATTTATATTGCTGTTACGATTCATTTAACTTTTATAGACCCACCGAAGACATACACACAGGATGGAGTCTGCTTGACAGAATCGGGCATGTCTCAGTTACAGAGCCTAACTGTTACAGTACCTAGAAGAAAACGGACGAAACCAAAGCTTAAATTGAAGATTATAAACCAGAACAGTGTGGCTGTGCTTCAGACACCCCCAGATGCCCAGTCAGAGCACTCAAGAGATGGAGAGATGGATGACAGTAGAGGTAGTGCTCTGCTTTTGGTGTGTTTTCTTATATCCTGGAGTGTTGCGGTAGATGTTGCATGTGGCATCCCTTCCTGGGATTACATCGATACCCACATGTTGTATACTAACCATTTTGCGATAATAACTTGGACAATAATCACAACTTGTCTTTGTCCGTTTCAGGGCTTTTCTTACTGTTGTTCTGTTGGTGTTGTCCGTCCCATGTGAAACTTGCCTCTGAGTCTGGCAGTGCGGGACGTACCCTTGGCCTTGTTGCCTAATTCTGGGGTTAGCGGTGGCAAATACTGTGCCCTTGCTGAGTACAGGTGTCTTTCAGACTCTCAAGTTTAATGAAAGTTTTGAAATTATTGGGCTCAGTAAAGCAACTTATAGATCGCTGTAGACCAAGTATTTAAAAGCTACTAATTAAAATATTTAAAAGGAAAGGGGAAGGACTAAGCCCTCTGGGGGAGTGTTGTGTTTTGCTGAGGTTGGCTGACCTGCGAGTCTGAGGGGATAAAGATACTTCATTTTATTTCACTAGCAGAAAAAAAATTATTTGGCCTCAGCTCCAGAGCACAACTCAGGACAGAGTTTAAGTTTGGAAATGACTTCTGTGCTGATGCTGTAGCTCAGAGGGATGACAGGAGACAGGATACACAGAGCCTTGCAAAGGGGCCCAGTCCCAGGGTGGGGATCAGTTCAGTGGGGAGGGTGGTGACGGTGCTGGTGTTGCCTGTCATGCTGATGAGGGATGACAGGAGAAATCCCTGCACCTTATCCAGACACGTACCTGTGTGTTTGGCCATGGTGGGCTGAAGTCAGGTGTAGCAGCCCTTGGGCAAGCTACTTCTGCCCCACATGCCCCACAGAGCAGAGCTCCCCGGGCCTGGCTGCTCCCCACAGCGATGGCCGCGGAGGCGCCTGCGCTGAGGAGACGAGAGCGGGAAAAGAGCGAGCAGGAGCAACCAGCCTCTCTGTACCGCGAATCCCCACTCCTCCACACGAGCCACCGTAGGCAGCGTGATGCTGTCCCCTTTGATCCAAGGGGAACGCGGGTAGCGTGGCTGCTAATCTGTGGCCTGAGGACAGACTTACCCGGCAGCAGGTGTGAAAGCCGCCACATTAGTCCCACAGGTGCCTGCTACAGGCTCTGCGCCTCCCGGCAATCCAAAGCGTTTTCTGTTTATGCAACATTGCCTTGTTGTTAATCAGATTAAATGTCATAAGAAGCTTTTTTTAGATACAGAGAGTGTACTCGAGATAACTGGGGAGTTTAACCATCAGCACAGTTTCCATGTTAACTTGTTGATTTAAGTATCACTCCTGTTGTTTGATTAGCACATGCTCACTTGCCTTCTGCTCTGTCTAGAAAAATACAGGTTTTTTTAATAAATTCCATTTATATATTTAAAACGTTTAAAATCGTGAAGTAGTTGTTTTTCTTTTGTTCCCTTCAGGAGTCATAGGGTTTGCTAGATTACGATTATACAGACTACTGCATTTCTCCCCATTGCCTTTATTTAGTCCGTCATTCAGATCGTTGAAAGCAGTAAAGCTTTTGATTTATTTTAAGATATCAAGATAGAGAATTAACCACTTCCTTTGTTGTTTTTTTTCTGTGGTTAATCTCCATTTTTGGAAACCTGTACCTGTTTCCTATTTACACTTCAGCTAATTTCATCTTCTCCCCAGTGGCTTTTATGCTTATGATTTCTCAGCAAGATCCCAAGATGCATAATTACAATAGCAAAGAATGAATGAGAGAGCCAAGCTTGTATAGTTTTTGTTTAATTTCGGTTCTGGTCATATTTCATTGCTTTTTTCTCTATTTTTTATTTTTCCTGGGGCGTATATATATGTTGCACAAATAATCTTTTTGTGAATTGGCAGGTCAGGGTAGGTTCCCTGATGTGGCTGTATCTATGTGGCACATGACTGGGTTTCTCGAGGGCTCTAGACATAGCTCTGCAGAGTCTGCTCTCTGAATGTCTGAAATTTTTGTATTAGCATCAGGGTAAATGAAGTAATATCCCTGCTTACATAGTAATTTGGGGCAAGCATGAGAAATCTCAGATACTGAGTAGTCTAGTCAGCAGCTTGGCCTTTGAAAGCAAGACGGGTTATAGTCCTGCCTCAGTAATAGTGATTTGAAGGAGGCCAGTTCTGTCTGTCTGTCCTGAAAGTATGAGCAGAGCACAAGCATGTTTTGTGTTTCTGGCCCTTCCTTCCAGAACTGCTGCTTTTAGACAGTCTAGAATTACGTGCCTAAATACCAAAGAGAATCCAGTATCTTTTCAGGGACTAGAGTATATTGAATGAATTTCAAAAAGTTAGGGTAAAATGAAGATGGAAGTTTATTATTGTGTTGACATATGAGAGATATCAGAAACAATTAACTCAATCTGTCTTTAGCACCAAAGGCTCTTATAACCCCATCATCCTTCATGTGTGTTTTCTATCCAGCTTTTTCACAGGATATGAACTCACGTTTATAGTCCTCATCTTCAAGGTTCACAGGGTCCTTTGGCCAAATTTTCTACTGCAGAATTAAAACTCCTCAGTGTAGATAAGTCAGCTTTCCGTCAGTCTCAAGGCTTCAACTCAAGAACCCTCCAACCTAAGAGCCATTATATATTACCTTCCAAGTGCAGGCTGTATTTGTTCAATCTGTGTTCTTAGTGCAAGCAAACCCTGCTAGACTAAAGTTAGGGCAAACAAGGTCTATCTTACATGGTAGATTGTAGCCATATAATGGCATATCTTGATGTATTGTTAGAAATTGTTCAGACACTCGCATAATGCAGTGACATTGGATTCGGAAAGGAATACTAAAAAAAAAAATCTCAGATTGTGGTACTGTATCTGATCTGTATCTAACCATTTATCCTTGTTTTTTGAGAGACATTCTAATTGTGTGGGAAGCGTGTCTGCAAACTTGGTCTATGAGCATAGATAGAGCGGGTTTCTCAACGGTGTCTGAAGATTGTAGGTATCTTAACCACCCCTGGAAAAAAACTAACATTCTTAATCAGTTTCTCTTAAGTGACTCAGAAGTAGGAAATTTGGAAAACTCTCTTGCTTCCCTGTTCCAGTTGAGTTCAGAATTGCCTCTTTTCTCCAGAAGGTGATCTTATGGATTGTGATGGAAAATCAGATTCCAGCCCAGAACGGGAAGCTGTGGATGATGATACCAAAGCAGCAGAAGGAGCTGATGGGATTAAAAAAAGAAAAAGAAAACCGTACAGACCTGGTAAGATACATAATTTTTATGATTGTGAGGCACTTGTTTGCTTTTGCATTTTTTTCTGTGTAATTAATAGAATATTAGAGTATGGAAGTAATATTCTATCAATTATCAATTTACACTTCAAATCTACACCTTGCTGTAGATTCTTGATAGGAAAATGTATGGTATTTATTTAATTGCTGAATGTCAGTTGTGTGTGTAAATATATAGTGTGCATTTTTGTATATATGTATAAAAAACCTTGTATTTCATGTATATAGTAAAACCTTGTATTGCATAAACATGATTCTGTAGATAACATGTAGGCAAGGTCAGAGCTTGAGAGAACTTTTTTGTGGTTACCTTACCTATTTTCTGAAATACTTGATATGAATATTTTTTTTAGTAATTGCAAGTGACTTCCAGCAGTTAATTTTAATGAATTCAGTTATTGGATTAATTCATTTGTTTTAATTTATTTGTGTAGCCAACTCTTAATTACCTTGACTGTGGATTAACTGTAGGTTCTGGATGCAGAACCACTTGAGCTATCTCCAGGCAGAAAAAGCTGGAGGTAACTGAGTGACTTTGTAGGAAGTAGCTCTGATTCATTAGGGCTAATAATGAACTTAAGCTGTATTTAGACACAGCTTGCTTCTTTCAAGAGCACTTTGATAGGCCTCCAAGTATCATGTATCATGTTGGTTTTGTTTCCTGTTAACACAGCTTCCCAATACCGTGGGCAGGCTGACTTAGTCTTTGCCCTCACGAATACTGTTATCGCTGTTCATGTCCATTTTCCCATCCTTCCTGCTGGAATGGGCCACATATCTGCTTAGGAAGAGAGTAAGGGAGGGAAACGGAGAAAATGAGATGGGTAAGGAGAAGGAGAGGGATAAAGTAGGGGGACAAGGAGGTAAGAGTTAAAAAGTGGTCCCGTTTTTCTTGCTTCTCTATCAGCAGCTTATAGGATCTCTGCCACCATTACCTCTGCCGGTATTTCCCATGATGAGGAGGAATTGCCTGTCCCAGCAGGCAGTAGCCGTGTGTGGTGCTCTCCAGGATGAGCAGATCATGTGGAGCTGGCAGTGCTAACCCACAGCAGTTAATAGAGATTTCCTGCTACTTCACATGTCCCTAGGCCATTTTGTTCTGCTCACAGAATCTCAAGGGGAAGAGGCTTCATTTGCTGTGGAGTGGTTTTGGAACATGAGCATCCATCTGTTCTCTGTGCCAGCTATTTTCCCGAAAAATTAACCAGACCTGAATCTGCTCTATGCCCCCATACACACCGACCATAAAGAGCCAGGGCCACTGCTATCAGTCTGTCCTAGAGGAGTCTGGAGTTTCAGACAAAATCATCTATTTTATTTTGTGATACTTCCTTTTCCAGTACCATCAGTTGAAGTAGTAGGCTCGCTACACCAAATTGTAATTTTCATGATCCTTTAAGGAATTTCAGTAGGTTTCATTTGGTAAATCAACTTTTAATATTAGCAGTTAATCAGTTTGCCATGTGATGGAAAAAGTCATCTGAAAATTGACAAGTTTGGTGTTTTAAACTTCTTGTGGATATTAAAGTCCTAAAATTCTGATACATTTGGTAATTATACCTACACCTACCAAGATAGTAAATTATGAAATGCCTTGTAAGGCTCTGAGTGAAAACAGAAGCACATCAAATGCATTCTTAGAGCCTCACAGATACAATTGTCCTCTCTGACTTCAGAATAAATTTTTCTTCCATTCTTATATAGTCTTAATGTGCTTGATTTTTGCTTTCTTGTTAGGCATTGGTGGATTTATGGTACGTCAGAGAAGTCGTACAGGGCAAGGGAAAACAAAAAGATCTCTCTCCAGGAAAGACTCTTCCGGCTCTGTTTCTGAGCAGTTGCCTGGTAGAGATGAAGGTAAGTTCAGAAAGGTATTTTTAAGTATTTGCTCATGCTTAATACAGTAAAAATAATGCAAGTCAGAACTATATAATTCTCTCTGGAGATGTATTGAAAAGGAAAAAGCTTTTAATGATTGTCATAGTGACTTCCTTAGTATGTCTGGAAACATTCATATGTGTGTGTAGTTGCAGTAGAATCATGATTTACAATGAAGTTCAAACACTAGATTGACGGTTATTGTGGGAGTGAAATAGTGTGGATTCTAAGGCCTACTGTATTGTCAGAACTCTGTTGAGCCTAGTTTTGACCATAGAAGACAGAAAAAAAGTGTAAGAAATGGGGCAAGATCAGAGTAATTTTCTGATACACCTTCCGCCTGATGTAACCCTGATCCAGGGTCTTCTTTTGAGCCATGTTTTGTGAGAGAATTTGTAGGCGTTTGTGTGTCCCACAAATGAGTCTGATCTTTTTATGAATCTTTTTGACCTCTGTTAGTGACCTCAATCTTTTCATTATTGCTGGGGGAAGAAATAATTCCTTCAGTTGGTTTTAAACTTGACCCCTTAGAGTTTGTAGGGTTTTTTGCCACACCTTCTATTGTGAAAGATTATGAGAAATCATTCATTCATTATGAGAACTCTCCTAGGCTTGTACCATACCCCCCATCTGTCATATTCTTTTTCCTGGGGCTGCAGAACACTATTCTGTTCTCTGTTTGTAGAAAAGCCATTGCATGTCTCTGGTACTGTAAATAATCAGTGTACTGGCACTGAACAAAGGGTGGAGCTTTGTTCATCAGCCCCTCTGTTGATTACTGCGTGTGATTAGTCTGATTTGTTTCACCCATCTAGGTTTATTCACACTATTTAATGTAGACAACACTGAGACAGATACGTAAGGTTTATGTAGTGCAGAGCTTTGCTGATGGTAGTAAAAGAGGCATTTGCTTTGAAGGGGTGGTGAGAGCAGCTTGCAGATGTCTGGCCTTTAATTTTTCCCCATTATTCTCTCTTGTCTATTTAGATGCTAACTTTTTTTAGAGTCAGAACTCTCTCTTGCTATTTATTTGTACAGGTGAGGGAGACCTGATCCTTACTACAGCATTCAGGCAGGGTCAAAAATTGAGAGTTGGATTTTGTTCGTGCTACATGTTTAAAACTGCTTGAGGAAGACAGCTTATGCTCCTGTTATCATTGAAACCCAGTATGTGGCTGGCTCCCCTATTTAGACATTGTATTTGCTTTCTGTTTAAATTTAGTGCTACGAATGCATTTTTCTGCTTTGTAAATACAATTTTATATACTAAATTGTTTCAGCTAGTGCTGGAAATTTTGCTGATGAAGTTTTAACTTCTTGTGGAGGGATCCTTTTCCTTTTAAGTTAAAAAAAAAAAAAAAAAAGTTAAAGAAAGTGAATTCCTCCTCCTGAGTAGCAGTGCAATGTGTATTGTTAAAATGCAATATTCCCAAATAAATATTCTCCAGTTAAGCAGTTTGGGCTCCCTTGTTTGCTCGTGCACAATTGTTTATTAAGAAACAAAACTAAGACCTCTTGTGTGTTTTGAATGAGCTTGAGCAGTGCAGAGCCCACTGTGCTGGGGGTGACCTTCCTTCTGCTCCTGTCTGCCAAACACATGGGCAAGCGGTGAGGCAGAGTGAACATATTGCACATCACTACCTGCTAGCAGTTTATAATATAAACTAATAGTAGAGTTTATAATATAGCTGATGCTGCTCGGAGAAAGTTTCATCTACAGCCAGTGAGATATCTGCAGCCAGTGAAGTGCAACAAGACTAATATCACAGAGTATTTACAGCTTCCAAACCCAAATGGTCACATGACAGCTCAAAACTGGGTGGATAAAAGCAATTCTTACAGTATATCTAGAATGATACTAAAGCTACACTTGGATGGGCATACTCCTTCTGTAGCTCTAGAGCAAGAGGCAGGGAGTTTTATATATTGTGCCTGCATGTTAACTCTTCTAGGTTGGACAGAGCAGCTGCCAGACACTCCGGTTGAGGAGTCTGCCCCAGCATCTGAAAGCACTGAGAAAATAAAGAAACGTTACAGAAAAAAGAAAAATAAACTTGAGGAAACCTTTCCCGCCTACTTGCAGGTAAAGCTGTCGGTCTGCACTAGCTGTGAAAACAATTAAAAGGGAATTGTTATGTGTGTAAATTCACTGTACATTTTAACTGTAAATGTTTCTTCCCCAATTCCCGATTTGTCATTCAAATTAAATGGTTTTGATATGAGGAATGTTCATGAAATTACATAAGGAACTCAAATCTTCTGATGTCATTTTCCAGTATATAGGCCTCTGCTTACTTCTGGGAGAAAAAAAAAATATTCAAAGCGACACATGACATTTTCAGCTTCTTTGTGTGTGCGCGGATATTAATGTGGATTCACCAATTCACCTGCCTTCAGCTGGATTATAAACCAGCCAGCTTTTATCTCTGTCACGAGAATACTTTTCAGAGACATATTTTTCAAAAATAACTTAAACTTATATCTATTTACCAAATTTCACAAAACAGACTATACTGGCATCAAAAGTCAGCAAGAACTGATAGAGAGACAGATCTGTCTATCTAAAATTAACTTGTATTTGATAAGTGAGGAAATTATTTAGGAAAAAAAATACTTAAGATTTCCCTTGCGTTATTAAGAATACATATTTTTCCTTCATCTGCATTTTATTCATGTAAAACATAGAGTAGTTATCTGATTTCTTCATTAATATATGAACAAGTGATTATAAAATGTATTTGAACAAGTGATTACAAAAGGTATTTATAACTCCATTTTTAGTTGTTACTTCCTAAACAAAGATTTTTAGAGACTGAATAAAACAGAAGAAAAATGTATAATAAAAAATGCCTTAAATTTTGCTTGACTATTTTAAAATTACTTAGTACTCAACTTTAGGTGAAATGCTTGTTGTGTTAAAGGGTATTAATGCAAGTTAAGCTGCAGTTAAGCAGGTATTCTGTTCTTTAGGATGAGTTTGTGCTACCTAAAAGGTAGTGCATGGTAGTGCTAAAACTCAAGCTTCAGTACTTGCATGCTTTCCATAAACTTCTTATGGCCTTGGTAAGTGGTTTAGAAGCATTCCCCTTATTTAGTTCTCATTTTCATGGAGGTAGAAATACTTCAAACTGTGGAAAAGTTGCAGAATGTATGTAATGTAGGTACAAGTTTTGTGACATAACATTTTAAACAACTACTGCTTTTCCTACATTGAATTAATCTGTTTTTATTACAGGAAGCTTTCTTTGGAAAAGATCTACTAGACACCAGTAGACAAAATAAGATGAGCCTGGATAACTTACCTGAGGAATCACTTCCACTTTCATGTAAAGCAAATCTCACCACCAGTTTCCTGGATCCTTCCTCCGATCCGCTTCTTAGCTCAGCCTCCACTCCAGCTCAAGTGAAACTGGGCACTCAAGGTATGCAAAGCTGAAGTTAGTGCTAATTCAGTAGTTTGTTGTTATAAGTGGAGCTTTTCCACTCTTTCCTCTCAGTGTCTCATCCATCCAGTTTCTAACATTCTGTTTAATACTGCCTGTTCTTGTAAGACTAAATTACACTGATAATCAGGCATACCTGGCTCTGGGGTTTCAGCTGTTTCAGGAGGATAGGATGGCACAGCAGTTGGCACTCAATGCAGATTGGAAACTCCTTGACTGTAATTGCCAGCTCTGCAGAATTCATGAAAATAGGTTAAAGGGTCAAACAGGTCTAAAAATAAGAACAATAAATCCATTACAAAAGGAGACGAAAAGAAACTAATTTAAAATATACTTTCGGTAGTTTGTTAAATATTAATTTATAAACAGTTGCCATCCAACTTCTACATTCTGTGAGTTTCTACATTATTTGTGGTTACCAGGCTCCTCATAGTTTCTGGTTCACCCTGTCCTTTCTGAAAGTGGGTGCCCTTTCAAGGCACAGTTTGTAGCCCCCAGGCAATCTTCTGCTTTCACTTTGTGTTGCACAAGACTGCAGGAAATACTGCTGGGAGGTTTGCAAACAGCCAGAAGGTTGTAAAGTGCTGCTAAAAGGGCAGCTTCACACAAAGGAGCAATTAAAAACAAAAACCTGACTCTCCCCTCCAAGTTCCTTTTTCCTCAGTGTCTTGTAGTATGAGCTGTGTAGTTAAAGGTGTCTTAACCTTCTGTATTTTTTTAAACTCCTGCTGTTGTTTCTTGTGCATATAGTTACTTGTGAATCGTGTTTTGGCTGATCCTCGCATTTTTTTTTTTTCTTTTAGCAAATATTTGCAGACATTGTGTAACTTTTCAGTGTCCAGAGAGTCTTCTCAGGAGAGAAGTGCAGTTATTGCCACTCAGTGAAAATTCACTAAATGAAGAGCAAAAGGCTACACTGTAAATAAACATCTATTGCTATATGTGAAATTGTGAGCACTACTACTCACAGAAGCAGGAGCTAACATTCCTGTAAAGGGAAAACACTGCCAATGGGGTGTTCACAGCCTGTACTTCACATATTCCAGCACTGCAAGGAGATGCAGTCATGGAGTTTTCTTCCTCTCCAACATCTTTGAAGCCAGAGGAGCCCAAATTGCAATGAGTCATTAATCTCAGTATAAGCAAGGTTTCAGAGATGCACAACTCTGTTTTTAATTTAATCTTTTATTTGCCCACTGCTGGAAAGTAAATGTAAATAATCTGTATTTTAACAGCATGCAATTGTACATCTCTTCCTGTTAGGCATCCCTATTTGTATAACATAACCTTTAAATAACCTGTCTTCTATTACATTACTATGTTTGGATTTATAAAGCAACAGGTACATAAACTTAATGTCTAAAAGACAGGAGCCAGAAAACAGGATTTGGCTGCTTCTGGTGTCACCGAGTGCCTTAGCATTATATTCTTAGGCATATGTGAATCAAGTGGTCACATTTTTGGGACTTCTTTTCCTAATTTTTTTTGAGCTCTGGAGACCCTGATGTCTAGAGTAGAGGGGAGGCTATAAGACTATATTGGTGTTACTGACTGTTATTTTCCTGCAGTGCTGCTTGTTAAAGGGGATACTGCTCCTGTGAGAATCTGTGCTTAAGTGGATAGGTCTTCTCTGCAAGGAAGATGCTCTTCTCTTGGAAAATCCATTTTTTTAATCCCAGGATTAAGGGCTAGATAGACTTGTTCATCTTGCAAGAGTTCTCGTGTATCTTAAGGGGAATTTGCTGTATCTGCTATGCTTTTCAACATGTACTTGGAGCATGGAGGAATGAAACAAGTGCCACGTTCAGGCCTCTGCTGATGACTTGACCAAGCATTTCCATGGCACGTTGAGAATGGTGATTCCCAAAGACAAGTTCTTAAGTCGTTTGTTCCCTGATAATCACTAGTAACTGGGATCAAAAGGAGTTTTAGGCTCCCAGTGCTGATTTCTGGCCATTTCCACCTACAACGCTCACCTGTTTTTCCACACATCAGTGGCACAGTGTTGCAGAGCAGTCTACGTAGGAGCGAGCCTTAAAATCATTTAAAAGAGAAGGCCAGAGGAGAGTGCCAGGACGTGCCCCTGGGAGGACACCAACTCCCTGTGGTTCCTCTGTAAAGCTGAAGGTGTTGGTAATGATGTTAAAGTTATTTCCTTTTTCACTTTGTGTTGGTTTGTAGTTCCATGCTGCCGGAGTCGAGCAACACTGAGCTGTTTGTTTGGCACCAGCTATTGATTCTCTTCTGAAGCAGCTCATTGAAGTGATTTGCTTAATTCCAAGAAAATACTTAGCACATATTGAATTAAAACAGGCCTAAAAAAAGAAGAAAAAAATTTAAAATATGCTTTAGAGTAAATGTCTTACGTGAGACTTAGTCTAGTCTGCTGTGGTCACCAAAACTCAGTCTTTTTACAGACTTAACAAGCTCCATCCTAAAAGCCATTAGCTCTTCTAATCTCATCAGAAGGCTCTTACTGAATCTGATTGCTCTAATAGTTTGGAGCCTCTTAATTTGCAACCTGAGTTTATTCATGGCCAGTTTATAACTATGGGTGGTAAACTGTGCAATAATATCTTTTCACCTAAGCCATTTCCTAGCTACTTGCACCATATATTTACATTCAAATTAGAAGTTAAATTATTAGGGGCTGGGCCGAAGCACATTCCTCATGTCTGAGGAGGAAAACACTGTGACAAATGAAAAAATTAGGGAAGAATTCAAAGCTACTAATTTAATCTTCGTGCTCTCATCATATGTTTTCTTCCCACCAAACGGCTCTTTATTGATCTTCTTATTTATGGTATGTTTTATGATTTTAAAATACTACTCCTAATTATAATTTATAGGAGCCCTTTTTTTGCTGTACATGTAAATTGACTAGTATGCAGGTGCACACTGACCCACCCAGCAAACATAAAGCTTTCATTAATTAGGATGGTATCATTTTTAATATGTACGTATTCTGTATGTTACTTTATATCTATATTACAAAGGAAAGGATTAAAAAAGTAAAGTGAAGAACATCTGCCAAGTCTTGCTCACTTGAACTTGGTAAAAGGTAAAAAGATGTCCGTGAGAGACAGGAGAAAGACCTTCAAAATCATGGTCAAGTGTAGCAGATTGGAGGTAGCTTCATGTACAAATACATCCCTGGTTCCAGGGCTCTAAGTTAGCCAGGATTAAGGTAGAAGTGCTTTCCTAGGGAAGATGGGCAGTACCAGTGAGAAAGAGCCATTTATGTAGGAAACGTGTTGTCCTTTGGCTTTCTGGTCACTTTTTAATCCTGGCGAGATTGGTTTCCCACATCATAATATCATATTCTGTATTACTTGTATTAATTCCTTTTGTTTGTTTAATTGCATGTCTGCATTTTTTTCATCTCTTTCTATTTAATTGTTTTTGACCGAGTTTTCATGTAGTCATCATAGTCTGCAGGTTTTCTGAAAAGACTTTTTAAAACTTTTATTTATTTGTAAAAAAACATGCTTCTAAAACCAGATGAGTCATCAAGATGACTTTTACCAACCCCAAAGCTTCTTGCTGATGAATAGGATGCCAAGCAGATAATCACATCCAAAATTTATTATTCAGTAGTCAACGAGTTATAGCTAGGACTGGGCTAGTTTTTCCTAGATTACAGCCATATGTGACATTACTACCTCTGGGTATTCTCATTTCTTCAGGATTTTCTTCTGATTTTAAAAGCAGCATTAAAGCAGCTCCAGTTTCAATTTCCTTACTGCTTCTTACTGTTATATTTTTACTTGCATATCAGGATATATTTTTATTTATATTTATTTTTAATTTCTACTTCTATATGTTTATTTATATTTAGGTATATTTACCTATATGCCTGTATCAGAGTATATTTAACTGATTGCTCCATGTGTTTTGGAAAGATAGTGCTGGTATGGGAAGTAGTATGGTGATGGGTTTCATATTTTTAAGTGTTCCCTGCTGTGAACAGTAATTTTTTCTTTTACAAAGCACCTTTGTTGACTTTTATATTCACAGGCCTTCGTTTTTTTAGTGCTTGTGAATTCTAGCAGGTGGAATTTGTTTTGGAAATCATCTCTTCCTATTTCCCTACATTTCCTGAGCTTGAGAAGTTGCAGGTTGAGGATGTGCCCGTCGCTGCAGTGCTGCCTGGGGAGGAGGTGGCCGCAGTGCAGCACGTCACTCATCTCCCCGTCCCTTGCAGTGTGTGGCACTCCACAAGGACCTGCTGCTCGGCAGGTCAATATTTTGGTGTACAGCTCGAACTATGGAAGGTCTCCAGAGTGCTCTATTAACATACAAATGTCACAATTATTTGATTTTTATTTATTTCCTTTTAAACAGGTGGCACCGATGACCCCTTAGCTGATCTTTCCGAGGTCCTAAACACTGATGATGATATTCTTGGAATTCTTTCAGATGATTTGGTAAAGTCTGGAGATCATTCGGGTATGTACCTTTTGTAAGGTCTCTGTCATTTGTTCTCCTTTTTTTCTCCTTATTACAGAGGTAGATACTATATTAAATCTACAGGTTATGCCCTAGGTGATATCAGATATAATTTTCATATCTTAAGAATACCTAAGTTTGAGAGGAATTTTGTTTCCTACTACAAAACAAACAAAACCTTTCCAATATTTTATTTTACTTAGCTCTTTGCTTTGCTGCTTAAGAGAATATAAAACAGCTTCCGTTGTCTATCATACCTGTGTACCTTTTTCAGCATGCAGCTTTTTCTTTACTTTTTGTTTGTTTATTTTCATGTTATAATCATCCATTTTATCTGGTTTGGGTCCTGTAGGTCTTGATTTATGCACTTTCCAGGTTGAGAACTCACCCTCCCCATTTGGTAAGAAACTAAACGATGGATGATCCATGGGTAGTAGTAGTGATCTTTCCTAGTGCTCCTAGCTGAAAGAACTGCATGTGTAGAAACTAGTGTTCCTTTACTGTGTCACTAATTTGTGCTCTCATTTCCCACTCTTTCTGTGCTCTTTTGAGTCTAACACAACTTAAAAGTCTTGCACTCTGCACTTTAAATAGAGTACTCCATAAAGTGTTGCATACAGTTTTTAAAAGCCTTCCTGAGTTTTTGTGTGTTTCATTATACAAAACCATGCATTTCCTTGCTGTCACTATTATTGTTATTATTATTGTTATTACTATAGTAGTAGTATGTAGCATTTATTGTAGTGGTATCCTTTCTAAATTAATTTAACAATGTGAATATTAAAGCATGGATAAAGCAGTCAACATCAATCTTTTTGTTACCACTGGATGATGATTCATCACTTCATGTCAAGCACAGGTTGACAAGTAGAATGGCATGTTTCATTATTTTAGAGTTGATTTTATTTGGTATTTAATATTGAAATATCTTTTTTTTTAAATAAAGTCTGTAAAGCTGTTTCAAAGATATTTCACTTTTGAGAAGTTTATTGACTTGTAAAGGATGTTATAAAATCTAAATATATTTCCTCAGCATCCACAAATCACTTTGTCTAATGTCACCTAGAATTCAGTAGTGGATTTTGTGATGGAAGCTGCTATCGCTATTAGATATTGAGTACACATTAACAGCACTTCAAAATTAAAGGGCGTCTGCGTAAAACTACACCAGGATGAAACAGACTGACTGCTGGTGTGATGGTTTTTGAAATGTGAAAAAAAAAATGTAGTGGAAGTGTATACTGAAAACTGTAGACTTGAAAACAGCTCTGAGTTCAGACACCTACAACAAATTCTTCCCATTCTTCCAGTTTAATTTCATTAATTAAGCATTTGTTAAACAGTGCAGCAAACTGGGAAGTATTTTTTTTTTTCTCCATTTACTTTTTCTAATGAATGTCTTGGCCTTTTTAAATTTTAGAAAGTCTTGGTTTAGGTGACAGTTGAGCTCTAGCAAAAACAAAAAATGAGATGGTATTCTGCTCTTGATTCTGGGTCTGTAAGTGTTAGTATTTATATCTCACTACGTATTCTTTCCTCCTTCAGCTGGACTAGATATTGGTCCCATCTCTGATGATCCTTCTTCTCTGCCTCAGCCAAATGTCAACCAGAGTTCACGACCATTGAGTGAAGAACAGTTAGATGGAATCCTCAGCCCAGAACTAGACAAAATGGTCACAGATGGTAATTTGTTTGTTCTTCATCTTGCTCTTCTAGAAAGCTTAAATAGACACTTCTTTTCCCCTCAGAATTACTATCTCTATATGGTAACAAACCTATTTGCATTTGGTTACAGAATTAATCTTACTGCATTTTTTTTTCCATAATTGTTCATTCTGTGTTATTTTCACTTTACCCAGGTGCTATTCTTGGCAAATTGTACAAAATTCCAGGTATGTGTTTGGATCTTTGTGTCTTTTATAACATGTGGCTTATGGTCCAGGCCAACCCACTCATGCTAGTGTTTTTGCAGAGCTAGGAGGCAAGGATGTTGAAGACTTGTTCACAGCTGTACTGAGTCCAGCAACCACCCAGCCAGCTCCTCTGCCACAACCTCCGCCTCCACCTCAGCTCATGTCCTTGCACACTCAGGGTACGTTTCTGTCTTAAATTGAGAAGTAGCAGCCTCGTTAAGGAGATTGCACAGCTTGTAATGCAGCTGTGAAAGTGGGATGCACCTTCCTTTCTGCCCTTGCTAATTATGGAATAGTATGGAGTATACATATAAATACTGACAGTAGAAAGGGACAATTACTTTGCAGTTTTAGAGCATACTGGAGCTATTATTCGAGCTGATATTTCCCATTCTAGAAATCTGTCTGTGATAAAGTATGTGTCTTCTTTTGCCATTAGTTTTTTGTTACCTCTGACTACCTCCTGGAAAGAGTCAATATGACAATGATTTGCTGAGTCTAAATTATCTTTAAGAGTTAAAGATTGGTCATATTCAAATAACAGAGAGGACAGGCTAAATAATTTTGAAATATGTAGTTTTGAAATATATCTAGAAAATTATCCCTTATTCTATTTCTTACTACTAAAATTTCTATGACCTGAATTTATTTGTTGTTACCACTAAAGTGTGTTTAGGAATGTGCATAGCATAATTAAATGCATGCTTTTCTCAGCAGACATTACCTTTGTTGAGTTTTGCCTGAGCTCATATAAAAAAGTGTCCGTCCTGTTACTAGGAGTACAGAACCTAGTATGTAAATTGAATGTCACCAATTAAAAAAAATATATATATATGGTTTCCTAGTTTTATGTATTTCCATAATAATGAAAGACTTCAGAAAGCCCTAGACATAAGAGAGTTTAAAGCAAATAGTGAGGTGGTTTAAAACAAAAGATAATAGAGATCTTAGTGACTGTTTCCCATTTATTTGCATATGTGCAGATAACTTCAGCATTGGAGCTCTGCAAGATTGTTCAAGTTTCTCCCTGTGGGAACTGTCACAATTACTAAGTTTTAGGTTGATGATTTGGTTCAGTTAGAGGGTAATGATCCACATGTTTTCAGGAGATAAACGCCTCAGTAATGGGTTATATCAAGCTTCAAAAAAGCTTGTATCAAGTTTCAGTAATTACAATAAAATGAAGGCTCTCTGTTCTTGTAGAGACATGATTCTACAGCACAGATCAGAGGTCCAACTTTACAGCCTGTTTCTTGCCAGGTTTTCACAATTACCATGTGTCACTTATTTACCAGTTAAAATAAGGCGTATTCTCTTAAGTTCTAATTAAGCTGTTTTCACCTAAACAAAATCATCTTCCTAGATTGTAACCTATAGGTCAGGAAATAGTCACCTAAAACATGAGAGAATGATAGTGTTTTCCTGTAAATCTGTTAAATTCCTGAACTGCTACTATGTTTTTAGGAAAATATTGGGAACTCAATTATAATATTCCTTAAGTGACAGAGATTCAAAGGTCAGTGTTAATTATGTGTAGGAACATCTGCAAAGACCATCTGCTGGAGTAGATCTGCCTGTGTCACATTTGCCTAATATTTTAATCAGATAAAATTTTCTGCCCTGATATTGCTCAGCTGGACATTTAATTAAGATGCTGACGCTCATTTGACTGGATTTATCTATTTCATTGGTTGCAGATTATGGAGTTAGTAGATAATGAGGCTTACTTTTGTGCGTTGCTGTCTCAGAAGAGAAAATTTTTAATTCAGGTGGTTAATAATAATTCTGCAAGGACTGAAGACAACCATCTCCATGCTTGTTGCTTGGCAGCATGGTTTTTATTTTCTTTGGATAGCACTGCATCTGGTTATAACAAATGTTACAGACCAAGAGACACCTCAGTGTAAAGTGTGGTCCTATAACCATGGGCTAGTTGAAAAATATTGAGAAACCATTAAAATAAGAACTTACTTGCCAGACAAGAAAAAAACATTTTTGCAGGGATGTGATACTGTAGAAAAGAATCTCCTAAATCTATAGGGAGGAACCAAAGTAAATTGGTTTCAAATATTATCCAAAAAGCACTACCCCTTAAAACAATAATGTAAACTTTTTCTTTTTAGGAGAGAATGCGTTTTCAAGAGTACCACTAATGAATGGTCTGATTGGTCCTAATCCCCATCTCCCTCACACGGCTTTGACTCCTGGAGGTGGACTGGGCACTTTCTCTCCTATAACACAGCAACCATATGCTGATACCAGGTAAGTCAAAAATACCATTGTTTTGCATTTATTAATTGGGGATTGTTGTTAATATTGTAGTGGTTTTAGTGTTATGAATATTTAGTTGTTTACAACCACTAAAAAAACTTTCTGCAGTGTTAACTGCAGAAATAGCAAGCAGAATAATTAGTTGACTAATTGTTTTTGTATAGTTAAAGAAATCAGTCTATAAAACTGAGATCTTCTCTAATTTAACAGGGATAAGAATCCAGCATTCAATCCGATGGTAGGTGATCCAAACAGTTCATGGGCACCATCAGCTCCACCTTTGGAAGGTGAAGGGGATACAATGTCCAATGCTCAAAGAAGCACCCTGAAGTGGGAAAAAGAAGAAGCACTGGGTGAAATGGCAACAGTAGCACCTGTTCTCTACACAAATATCAACTTCCCTAACCTAAAGGAAGAATTCCCAGGTGAGTGAGTGATAAACGGAATGCATTCAAATGCTCTGTAGCAAGTTGTGCATCTTTATCTGAAATAGTTAATATAAAATAGGCTTGTCAGAATCTTGTATGTTAACACTTTTTTGGTTGCAGACTGGACTACAAGAGTGAAGCAGATTGCTAAGCTGTGGAGAAAAGCAAGCTCACAGGAAAGGGCTCCATATGTGGTAAGAACAACTGCCACCTGCATTCTTGTGCTTTTGACAATATACATTTCATCTATAGGATTTTTTTTAATACATAAAGTCCTAGATTTATTGCAAGTTCACTGTCTGTAAGAGTGCCTTTGTAATTTAGCTGCAAACTCCAAATACTTTTACCTATTTCTGATATTGTGAGGAGATAAGTGACTCCCAGTTTCTCCTCTAAAGCATTCTCCTTCATCCACACCTGAACCAGTGGAGCACGTTTGTCAGAGCTGTCTCAAACTGGGCCATTAATTCCATCTGTAAAACCTGATCCGACTTGCAACCCTTGTGCTCTGTGGAAACTCTTCTTATTAAAGATTGTCCACACTGAAATCTCATTAGCTAAGAAATTTGATTGTTGTGTACGTTGATAATTGAGAGCTTAACAATACCAACATCTACTGCCTAAATTAAAAACTCCCATTACTTTTATTAAAAATTCAGGAGCAAAAATAAGTACCCCAAATTTGGTATGGGGAAAGGAGACCCAAACTACAGAGTTCCTGATCTTTCCCCTTCACGCTTGACAATCATTCCAATCGTTTTCTTTGTGTTATTGAGGCAACATCATTATTCTGCTTATTATTCAAGCCTGTAACAGTTAGCACCATATTCAGTTAGTTGGTTCCTTCTATGTAGTATTTACAAGATACTGCCTGCTTATATATGTCGATTTTTGTCTCAACATTTATCACTTTAAAATTATTTCTGTTATTTAATTTGTCTCTTCCACTGCTTTCAACAAATAGTAATCTTATTCTCCTGATGGACATCGAAAAAGTAGCTGCAAAAATTATTTCCTTAGTGTGTTGGAGGGACAGAGGTCATACAGATGTACTCACACGAGTAGCTACATGGTGAGAGCAGTTACATCCTCCTTCATGGAAGCTGCTGTCCTTATACTCTGACCATTTAGCTGTTGCCAGAACTTTTGGCATCTTGCACACTAGAAGCTGCTGCAGAACCTGCCTCGAGGAGTTTTCACTTGAGGAAAATAAGTAAAGGAAGGCTACATGAGAAGTAAAATTCAGAGGAGCTTTCTTAGACTGTTTGTTTTTTTATGAGGGTGGCACAGCTAAACCTTTTCTCCTGGGCAGCCCTCATTTGATATCTCCAAATAAAATTGTGAAAAAGCAGAAGGGAAGGTTTGTTTCAGAAAAAGAACCTCATCCCAGACAGGTGACAAAATAGACTCTTCCTTTAGGCGTTTTAAAGTGTCAGTATTGCTTTTAAATGCCTCGCTGAAGAGGAATTGCTGCTCTTTGGTCATTTTTTTCTTGATCTGTAAGCCTAACAGACGAGGATCTGTGGAGGCTGTTTAATGGAGTAGGCTGCATTTTTCTTGTCACTAAAGTTCTCCACATTAGTGACCTTCATTGATCCAAACATCATCAGCCATCTTCTTGCCTTCCAATTTCAGACCACTCTAATACGTGATTTGAAAAGGAAGCGGGGGGATGCACACTTTTTGACACACTACAGGACTGGAGCAGAGGCTCCTAATTCCACTGTAGTAATTCCTCAGATTTTTTGTGTATTTTAGTATTTCTATAGAGATGAAGTCTCTTTAGTTTTGAGTTCCTTGCAGAAGTGCAACAACTTGGTTTCACAAGCATATGAATAATTTGGCTGCAGATTTTACAGGAGGAATAGGTACAGTGCTGACACTTACAAAGAGAAAACAAGGCAAACTAAATGTTTTTATCTTTTCTCCAGCAAAAAGCAAGAGATAACAGAGCTGCTTTGCGCATCAATAAAGTACAGATGTCAAATGATTCTATGAAAAGGCAACAGCAACAGGATAGCATTGATCCTAGCTCTCGCATCGACTCCGATCTCTTTAAAGATCCATTAAAACAGAGGGAATCAGAACATGAGCAGGAATGGAAGTTCAGACAGGTGTGTTGCTTTTAGAGTATTTCATTTTTTTATTGCTGCCTTTTATTGTATTGTATTGTATTGTTTGAGTCTTTTTTTTTTTTCTGTCATTTTTAATCTTTCTTTGTAGAAGGATATAAATTCATAGGTTCTACATAGGACAAATATAGATGCTAGTGGAAGAAAAGCTGTTCATGAATGTTAGAAAACTTTGTTCTAAAATTCTGATTAGGAACACCTACATGTTACACAAATGCATTATTCTTTCTCTTTATGACAAACTGTTCTAGTAGTTTATATACAGTTTATATATACAGTATATATACAGTAGTTTATATACAGTTTATATATAGTTTATATTGCAGTAACCTTGTTCTGCAGACTCCATTGCTTTTAGTTAGGCTGTTACATGTGTGGCTCTCAGAGCCCATTTCAGCCCTGCTGCATCTGTCAGTACTTTTTTCTTCAGTGTATAAGGGTGAAAAGCAGTGCTGCTCTTTAGGCAAACTGGGAAATGCTTCTTCCTAGGCAAAGTGAGTATGTCAAGTTAATTTGACTTTACAAAATAGTCATGCCCTCTGCTCCCATTGCATTTAAGATCTGAAATTATTCTTAGTAGGTCATTAATGTGTCCCAAAGTTTTAATTATTAATTCATTTTCAGTCATCAGAAAAATGATATACCCTGGACTTAAATGTGTAACTTTTTTCCTCATAATTTTAAAACAGCAAATGCGTCAAAAAAGTAAGCAGCAGGCCAAAATAGAAGCCACTCAGAAACTGGAGCAAGTGAAAAATGAGCAGCAGCAGCAACAGCAGCAGCAGCAGCAGCAGCAGCAGCAGTTTGGTTCACAGCAGCTGCTGAGCCAGTCTGGCACAGACACACCGAGCAGTGGGATACAGAGCCCCTTAACACCTCAGACAGGCAATGGAAGTTTGTCTCCTGCACAGCAGACATTCCATAAGGATCTCTTCACGAAGCAGCAGCTACCTGCGACGCCTACGTCGACGTCCTCAGATGATGTGTTCCTGAAGCCACAAGCCCCTCCTCCTACTCCCAGCCGAATCCCCACACATGATTCACTCTCGCAGCCTCCTCAGACGTCAGCGCAGCAGATGTTTTCTCCCGGTTCCACAAGCACCAGACCTCCTTCTCCAATGGATCCATACGCTAAAATGGTGGGAACACCTAGACCAGCACCTATTAACCAAAACTTCGTTAGAAGAAATCCCATTGCCCCGTTAGACACTTGTGCAGCACAGGCATCTGTGTCTCGACCCATCCAGGTATCGGAGTCATCGGGAAGCAGGCCCTCACCCGTCAGAGATTCCTGCTCCTCATCTCCAGGTAGCAGCGATCCCTATGCAAAGCCACCAGACACACCCCGACCTGTCCTGTCAGCGGATCAGTTCTCTAAGCCGGTGGGAGTTCCAAGGTCGCCCATAGTTCTGGAGCAGTCAGGGAAAGGTGCCGTACCGGCCGGGAGCGGCGATCCTTTCACGAAGCCGGCTCCTAGGCCCGAGGCGTTCCAGAGGCAGAGGGTGACTCCTGATTCTTATGCACGTCCACCGTTGACTCCTACCCCCGTTGATGGTAGCCCCGGACCCTTTAAAACTCCCATGCGCCCACCTCAGTCCCCGCAGGATCCTTATGGATCAATGCCAGCTACCCCAAGGCATATTGGTGTTGATCCATATGAACGGCCTCCTTTGACACCGAGGCCGGTCGATAGCTTTTCCCATAATCAGCCTAATGATCCATATAACCAGCCTCCCCTTACTCCCCACCCTGCAATAAAAGAGACTTTTGCCCACCCGCCTAGGATAATGCGACCACAGAGTGATTCTTTCCCTCAATCTGGGCCCGTTTCAAGGCCGACTTCTCAGGATCCTTACTCCCAGCCTCCAGGTACTCCTCGGCCCGTTGCTGATCCCTACGCCCAGCCTCCAGGAACTCCTCGACCTGCCACCGTTGATCCGTATATGCAGCAACCACCGACCCCAAGGCCCGCTCAGTCAGCAGATTTATTTACTCAATCCTCAGCAAATCAGCGACATTCTGATCCATATGCCCAACCTCCGGGGACACCGCGGCCAGTTCTGAGTGACCCTTATTCTCATCAACCAGCAACTCCAAGGCCAGGAGTTCCAGAAAGTTTTAACAGACCTGCCATGACAAGGCCAGGACTGTTGCCAACTAGGGATCCTTTCCTGCAGGCTTCACAGAACAGGCTGCAAGGCACTTTCGTCAGGCCAGCAGACCCATGTTCTCAAACTCCCAGATCAGCAGGACCTGCAATAACAGATTCATTCAGCCACGGCCCAACTGCTCCAGCCCGTGACCCTTATGACCAGCCACCACTGACTCCAAGACCTCAGCCAGAATCTTTTGGGACTAGTCAGCTAGCCCATGAAAGTGCAGAACAGCCGCGGCCAGGCTCTGAGGGCAGCTTCAGCGCATCTGCAAATTCTCCCATGAGTTCCCAAGCACAACAGTTTCCCAAAGGTTCACAGGTTCCTGGCTCAGCACCCACCACAGGAGTAACAGATACGCAGAATACCATGAATATGTCTCAAGCAGATACTGAGAAATTAAGACAGGTGAGCATGCAGTTTAATCTGATGTCTTAAAATTTCAAAGACCAATGTCTTGGAGTTTTTTTTATATATATTCAAAATTACTTGGTGTTAAACACAACTGAGAATTATCTTTGTTCAGCCATTATGTTCATTAGGTCCTCCAGGAGAGAACCAGAGTATATAGAATACAAAAAATCAGTAATGTTTACAACAAATTACAAAAAGGAAGTGAGGGGCTATTGCTGAAACCATTGAAAATGTAGATGCTTGATCTACTTTAGCTCTTCCACTTGTGGGAGAGAAACACCTTGAAAGGGTTATTATTTCTATCCTATAATAAATAAGATGGAGAGCTGGTTGTCAGTGTGCACCAACTGAAAAAGAGAAAACAGTGATTTTAGATGAAGCACCGGCCTTTTTATTTAGGTGACTAATATGTTGAAGTGAATCCTGCCATTAGTCATTGATATTCTGGAGCCTCATTCACTCCAGGTTTTTGTCAGTATTTGCCAAAAACCTCTTACTGAGACATGGAATTACGTTGTACTTGGGAAAGCTGCTCAGTCTTTTACCTCAGAAGAGCCATGCGAAGTGACTTTTGCACAAACATCCATAGTATTTATGGTACAGAGTCAAAGTACAGTCTGCAACTGCAGTTCAAAGCTATTGCTGAGTTTTCTCCTGAGGACCTGCAGACATCTTTCTCCTTCAGAATCCATGTTTTCATATAGCAAAAGGACTCTTATTATTGCAAAAGAAAAGTGGAAAGAGTGTTTTTTGTAAATTAATTAATTAAGTAGGTCCACTTTGTACACTTTTAATAAGTGGTCTGGAGGTAAAAAGTTACGTTATCAGGATCTTGCACCCTCTGATCCCTCTTTGAACTTCTAAGGTGATTGTGGTGGTTTGTCACATGGAGAGGAATTTCTTTCCTCTAGAAGACTTAGCCAGTGGAAAGTAGCACTTAAAAATATATCAACTGCAGTGTCAAGCATGATGATTTTATATATTTTTTTAACAGCGCCAGAAATTACGTGAAATTATTCTACAACAGCAGCAGCAGAAGAAGAATGCAGTACGACAGGAAAAGGCCTTGCAGGATTCAGCAGCTGCTTCCCATGGAACTCCTCTTCAGCACTGGCAGCAAGACAATTTAAGTCAGATTTTTAACCGCCCTCCTCCTCCATATCCTGGGAATATTAGGGCCTCTGTTGCCTCCCCAGGTGGGCCAAGGTTCACAGTGTTTCCAAAAGATCAGCGTGGACCATTCCCTGTTGATGGGCAGTTCAATAGACCCCAGTTTCCAGGCGATATGAATGCCATGGGAATGAGACCTCACGGTCTTAGGTAAGCTCTTTGATCTCTTAAAAATGGAGTATTGCACCGGTCCTTCAAAACTTACTCAATTTCCTAGGTAACAGGATTTCTGATGAAAAATCACCCGTGTGATTTACAGTAGCTGATAGTCTAACTGCAGTCACTATGTGCAGTGAGCTAAGTATTCCTGTAAGCTTCTGTAACACAGAATGTATGTTCTGCATTGTGTGCTCTGCCTTCTACTGGGAATTACTCAAAAATGAAATTGGAGAAACTACAGTATCTACAGAGATACAGATGAGGTAAAAGATCTTGTCACCTGTTGTTTTGGAACACTTGTTTAACAAAAAACCCCAGAAAAGTGTGACTGGCTTTGATGTCTTCATATGGAGTAAATGGAATATTTTTCTTCTCATTTATAAAGAACATATGATCAACCTGTGACTTCTGTCTGTGCCATTTTTAGGACAAATCTGTGTAAAATGAATGCCATACTGTTGTATTTTATAGTCTTGAGGATTATTCTTTTCAAAAATTTGGATTATTTTTGGTAATTTGTAAATACAACATTATTTTAGACTTACTCAGCTGAATCTCTAGTTACTTATTAAGCTAGTTCTAACTGTCACAAATCTTCTATCCATTTTACTGGAATTGAAAACAAGTTGTTAAACATAAAGCAGTTTTTTAGTCGTAAAACTTCTTTAAATGTAAGTATTATTATTTAAAATACTCTAATGAATATATCATGTAAAGCATTTTGGTGAATCATAGAATCATTACATTTATGTAGTAACTATACCAGATTTGACAGTCCTAAAAAATATTGAAAAAGATAATTTAGTTTTTAATACTTTATTTTAGATTTGGGTTTCCAGGCGGTGGCCATGGTCCCCCGTCAGGGCAAGAACGTTTCCTCGGTCCTCAGCAGCCCATGCAGCGCCCCGGCGTCGCAGCCCCGCTGAGAAGATCCTTGTCCATTGACGTGCCGAGAGCAGCCACCAACCCCCAGCTCAGCAACGCATCTGCAATCCCTCAGCACTTCCCTCCGCAGGGAATTCAGGTGCAGCAGCACAACATTCTGGGCCAGGCATTCATCGAGCTGCGGCACCGCGCTCCCGACGGCCGGCCCCGGCTGCCCTTCGCCGCGGCCGCAGCCAGTGCACTGGAGGCAGCGCCGCACCAGCGCCACGCAGCCTTCATCCCCAGGCCTGAGTTTGCGGGCCAGAGGCAGGCAGACCCCCTGAGACACAGTTCCCAAGGGGTCTCCAGCCAGCTGCAGGTGTCGGCAAGCTTGGAGCATATTCCGCAGACCCAGCAAGAGCAGCTCAATCCCGACAACTCCCCTGCACTCGTAATCCGGTCTCTGAGTCATCCGCCAGTTGCTGATGCCTTCCCAGCACCGTCTCTGCCCACGTCGGCACCGAGTGAAGAAGCTGCAAATTTACAGATTCCCAACCAGCCAACTGATGGTCTAGAAGAAAAGCTCGATCCTGATGATCCTGCTGTGAAAGATTTAGATGTGAAAGACCTTGATGGGGTTGAAGTCAAGGATTTAGATGATGAGGATCTGGAAAATTTGAACCTAGATACGGAGGATGGAAAGGGAGATGAATTGGATACCTTAGACAATTTGGAAACAAACGATCCTCACCTTGATGACCTTCTAAGGTCTGGAGAATTTGATATAATTGCATATACGGACCCAGAACTTGATTTGGGGGATAAGAAAGGAATGTTTAATGAAGAGCTAGATCTTGGTGTCCCCATTGATGACAAGCTAGATATCCAGAGCAAGGCGGAAGAACCGAAACAGAAAGAGCAAGATGACAAAATTGTTGCACCTTCTGAGACTTCGTCCCCACAGAAGAAGTCTGCTACAGAAAGCGAAATTAAAACAGAAGTACTTTCTCCACACACTCATGAGGAGAAGAAGAATGAAAGTGAAAAAAGTGATGGAAATAAAGAAGCTGCGAGTACGCAGCAGACTGCTGAACTGGAGTTGAAGGATGCAGAAAAGGCTCCTGTGCAGCCAGCAAACCCTGAATTCCCTGACAAAACTACAGTTATTCCTAGTCAAGAAACAACTGTGCCTAGTTCAGATGCTCAGGGATCTGCTCCCCTGCCCGGTCAAGGAGTAGCAAGTTCCTGCAATATTTCTGGGTCCACACCAGTTCTCTCGAGCTTGCTGGCTAACGAGAGCTCAGAGAGCTCTGAGGCCCGGCCGCTAGCATCTCCATCCCAGTCTCTGCCAGCAGCACAGCTGAGCCATTCGTCAGGTATTCCACAAACACTAATGACACCTGCTGGACAGATCTTGGAAAACACATTAAACACAAATTTGGCCTTGGTGCCACGAATAAACCATAATTTTTCTCAAGGATCCCCAAATGCAGGCTTTATACAGGGTCAATCAGCCAACCATAACTTCGGGCCGGGCCAGACCTCTAGTCAGACTGTGACTGTCACAAGTCGCCCTGGTCCTAGTGGCCTATCTGGCCCCCAGCAGCTGATGCTCCCTCAACCCTTAGCTCAGCAGCAGAACCGGGAGAGACCACTTCTGCTGGAGGAGCAGCCACTGCTTCTGCAGGATCTTCTGGATCAAGAAAGGCAGGAGCAGCAACAGCAGCGGCAGATGCAAGCCATGATCCGCCAGCGCTCTGAGCCTTTTTTCCCCAATATTGGTAGGTAGCCGATCTGTTTGTGCGGGGGTGGCTGGGTGTTCAAAAACAGAGCAGTTCGTAGTACGTAGCATGAAAGGAAGTGAGGAGCTTTATGGAGTGTGAAGTTGGCCAACCAAAAAACAGCCTAATAAATAGGTCTGATGGAAGTCTGGGAACTGAGCACGTAGTGAGGTTCTTAGCTCTATGGCAAAGCTCCTGGTAGCCTTTCTGGGACCAGGATAACACTGTGTCACTGCTGAATTTGGTGGCCAGTGACAGGACAAGGGGTAACGGGTGTGGGTGGAAACACAGGAAGTTCCACCTCCATATCAGGAAGGACTTCTTTCCTCTGAGGTTGTCAGAGCCCTGGAACGGGCTGCACAGAGAGGTTTTAGAGTCTCCTCTGAGATCTTCCAAACCTGCCTGGATGCCACCCTGTGCCATGTGCTCTGAGTGTCCCTGCTGGAGCAAGGGGATTGGACTAGATGATCTCCAGAGGTCCCTTCCAGCCTTAAGCATTCTGTGATGCTGTAATTTCCCTACCGTCAGCCCTGTCACATGCTCTCCTTACACTTCGGTTTCTCATTCGTGAAATGGAGTAAAATGGAGCTTTTGCAAACAATTAAATGATGAAGTGCAATAGCTGCCCCTTCATACTTGACGTATTAATTTTCAGTTCATGGTTGTTTTATTGCATTGTTTTGAAGTGTTCAAAGTGGCTGAAGGAGTAGTTGAAAGCTGTTTTATTAACTTAGATGAAATCCAGGAAAGGCACAAACCCATCACAAATAATTCTGTACCTCCTAAAAGTATTTAAACTCTTTTCTGTTGAGTGTAACACAGGAGATGGAGAAGTAAGATTGAGAATGTCATTGTGCTGTCATTCAATTGTTATTAATAAAATACGAAACTTTTACCAGTCTGTTAGTTGTAGCTGCACTGGCCATCATGTCTGTCTGTTGGAGAAATCCAGCATGCCCCAGAGAGGCAGTTTGTCCTTGCAGTGTGGCTGCAGCGTCTCTCCTGTCCCTGTGTAGGACAACTGAATGAACAGAAATCAATACATAAATTAAATCTGAGCAAGTCAGTTTGGGTTAAAACCATGGAATGTTCAGCTATGTCTTTGACTTTTACTGTTTTTTCTTTTATAGACTTTGACGCAATTACTGATCCTATAATGAAAGCAAAAATGGTAGCTCTTAAGGGGATCAATAAAGTAATGGCACAGAGCAACCTGGGGATGCCACCGATGGTCATGAATAGGTAGGTAATGCTCAATGCTCTTCTTCAGCTCACCAAAACGTAGAAGGAACAGCAGCAGCAGGGGAAGCTGTGCACTGTAACTGAGAAGAAATGGAATGGGAAGGATCTGTTTGTAATGTTGTTCACTGTGTGTGCTAATACTGCATAATTTCCTAAAATAAAAGCAGTGTGATGCTCCAGTCGTGTTACTGATCTGCTCAGTAACTGTGGCCTCATCCTTGATTTCCTTCTTCTTTGTCCACTTAACTAATTATGTAGTGCCACCTCTCACAGTATACCTTGTGTCTGAACTCTCTTGAGGGCCATAGAACAGTAATCTTCATTTTGCTGGGGAGTCTTCTAAAATATCAACCAATTTTAAAATTACAAATTCCCCTTCTGTTTATGTGTCTATAGGTTTCCCTTCATGGGACAGCCAGTTCCAGGAGCTCAGAGTAATGAAGGCCAAAATCACCTTCAGCAAGCGATCCCCCAGGTAATGCACAGCAAAAGTGCCTCAGAAACATAACTGATTTGGTTTTCTTTTTAAAAATTGAATCATAATTTAATTGTCTTGTCTGTGTATTTCTCTGAAATTTCTAGGATGGAAATTTGACACCTCAGATTTCTAGGCCTAATCCTCCAAATTTTGGTCCTGGTTTTGTCAGTAAGTACAGATTAACTCATTTATTGTATGTTGATGTTTTGTTCTACATTTTTTTGTTTTTTGTTCTTAATAAAATGACAATATATGGGTATTTTTTCTAAAAATATTTTCTTAGCTTGACAAATTCACCCTTCAAAAATTGGACTACTTCATCGTTATGATACCAATTCACTAAAGGGCACATAGTAAATGATATTGACAATTTGTGTATAAAAGTGTCCTCAAAGAGATACCGTAAGGAAAGAGAGAAAAGGAACAAAACTGAGTTTTCTGATATTAATCAAAAAGAGTAATAAAGTAACTGGCATCATTTGGTTTTATGTGAGAAAGGTAATTGTATATGTTACTTAATAGACTGCTGGCTTAAAAAGAAAAAACAGTCTTTTATTATATTCTAGTATTCCTGTCTTAGCACGAATAACAATCTACAGTGACAGGGGTTTTTATTCAGGAAGCAAAAATCTTTGTGTGGCATCATTGTCAATTTAAAAAAAAATGACTAAAAGCCTTTTGGGTTTTAGTTAAGCAAGACTGGGTGGGAACCACTGTTAGTGAAAACAGGTGCAGGTAGCACTACTATTTTGCATTCCTTCTACTTGCACAAGGTAGATCTTAGTCTCTACAATAAGAAGTAGGTTTGTTAGCAGAAATTAATATTAAGCATATGCTGAGAGAAGAAGAGCACATAAAAATAAAAGGAAAAGAGTACTGCTACCACTGTAAAACCTTTGCTTCATATGTATTAATAGTTATTAATAGGATGTTTATTAATATTTATAGTTTTACCTTTTCCAAAAAATTGAGTAGCAGTGTTAAGAGGCAATGAGGAACTCAGTCATGCCTTCTGTATTAATTTCTAGTAAGATTTTAGGTGGTGCTCAGCAGTGGTCTGACTCTGGTTGAGGGAGAGTGGGAGATGGTTCTGGGCACGTCAGCAAATCTGTTTTTCATTTCAGTAACAGTTTTTCTTATCTGGAGCTGGTTAATATTTCAGTACTTTCATTTGCACTTGCATGTTCCTCCCAGTCACAGTTATTCTCCATCCTTTCCACTCAGTTGTCACTTCAGGTTACATGATTAGTTTCACCAAATTTATCACTGGAAGAACCAGTGCCCCTCGAGACCGCAAATAGCTCTGTGGATTGATTCAGCAGAGCCCTTAGACTCAATGACCATCTCTACAGCAGCAAAATTAACAGTGTGCTAGGGACTGCAGCACAAGGAAGACACAATTGTACTGAAATCCCACTGTCACATGACTACCTTTGTTCTTCATGTGAGGTAAACCTTCTTCGTAAGGGAATTTCTGTGCCTCGCTCCTGGTCATCCAATTTATCGACACAGTGTTAGCACGAGAGTTAGCTCTTGTCACCAGGCCTGGTCGCTTGCTCTCTAGGCTTAGTGCAGCTGAGAGTTTTATTGGATGTGATTGTTTTGCCTCCAGGAAAAATATCTGAAAACCATGGATTACTCAATCGTGAGACTCGGGAGCAAATTGGCATTTCTTGTTGGTAAAAGGAGTAATGTCCTAGGTGTGGGCTACATTAGGATACATTTCCCTTTGGGAAGGAAAAGGCACTGGGTGCTGAGTGCCCTCCAGTGAGGACCAAGAGAAATTTACCTGTACATGGAAGACAAGTTGTAAAAAACTCTTTTTTTCAGTTCATTTTCTTGCAGTGACTTTGACTTGTAGTTTGTATTTTAATTCATAATTCTGGAAATGGTTAATCAGAAGTGTCTCCTGCAGTCCAGATTTTCAGACATTCCTAAAAAAAACAAATTCAGTCCTTTCCCCTTCTTGTATTTATTCTGTTCCTAAGGATTTTGAGATGTGTCTCAAACAACAGGAAATTTAAAATGGAGTCTGTATAGAAACGAGTGCTTCATTACATTTCTGAAAACAGATTCATGCATCTGCTTTTGCAGTCCTACTACTCTAGTTTCTGTGGTACAGAGTGATTTTGAGCTGTTTTCAGCTGAAGTGAGGTGCAGTTTTTATGCAGTTTGTGTCTATCTGGTTTGAGAGACTGCCTTCCTCCAGTGTCCTGCATGTTTGCGCTCAGAAGTGGTGTGGGTTTGTGATATTGGTGTTCTTGGGGTTTTTTGTTTGTTTATTCTGCTTGGAATAAAACACAGGTCTTGACATAGGTTTCCAGTCCCAAGTAATGCCTTTTTTTTCATGCACTCCTGATGGATGGTTACAAATTTAGTTTGATTTGTTCTTAGAAGAGGTAACAAAAATAGATTTAAATGTACAATATCATTCTGTGGGCACTAAAATTAATTACGCCTCATCTCCTGCAAATTTGTGTCTTTATTTTCTTTCACCAGAAACTAAAACTGTTTTTTTTCTCTGTAAAGGCAACAGTTTTGGATCTCTTTCTCCTTTCCCCATAACTCTCTAAGAACTTAATATTTGGCTGAACTTAACCAGCAGGTTCACAAAATAAGAGAGCAATCTTATTAAGTTTCATCCTTAAAAGCTAGATTCTATAGGGTGAGATCATATCATACTTTATTTCCCCTGTCTCCAGATGACTCACAAAGAAAACAATATGAGGAATGGCTGCAAGAAACACAGCAGCTTCTCCAAATGCAACAGAAGTACCTTGAGGAACAAATTGGAGCACACAGAAAATCAAAAAAAGCCCTTTCGGCAAAGCAGCGAACAGCCAAAAAAGCCGGCCGGGAATTCCCTGAGGAGGATGCAGAACAGCTTAAGCATGTAACGGAGCAACAAAGTATGGTACAAAAGCAGTTGGAACAGGTAGGTGATCGTGTGGAGGAAAAACTAATATTTTGTCTGGGTGACAGTATTATTTTGCATTGTGAGTGACACTGGAGTCTTAGGAGAAGATGCCACAGCAAAAGTTATGGCAAAAAGCTGGGTTTGTACTTCGGGAAGGGGGAGATTGTTCAACAGAATTATCTGGAGCAGAGCAGATACTATGAAGAGCATAAACGAAAGATTCAGATTGTAGAGGAGGAATTTCTTAGTATGGAGGGTTCTGTTTCAAGCTTGAATGAGTCTCTGAAACAGAATTTTTCAGATGTCCTCATTTATCAGAATGTTTTGGTTAGATGTCAGTTAAATGTTACTGTTTGAAAATCTTTTTTCATTCTATCTCTAACATTACTGGATTTTTATGACCCATCTTGTTCCTAGACCCATACTATCAGAACATTATTTGTTACCATGTCCTGGAATAATGTAGGTTGGAAGGGATATCTAGAGATCATCTAGTTCAGCCTCCTGATCATAGCTGGACTAGCTTCACAGATTGAATTTCTCAGGGCCTTGTCCAGGCAAATTTTGAAAGTCTCCCAGGAGCAGAGATTTTCCAGCCTCTCTGGGCCTCCATTCCAGTGCATAATCACTTCTCACTGTGTGGGATTTTTTTTTCTCCCTATATTCAGTTGGAATTTCACTTGCTGCACCTTGTAACTATGACTTTAGTAACTGAAATTAAAGTTAAGTCTGTGGCTGTTTTGATAAATCTCTGCTTTGGCCAGCAGTTTAGAGTGCTGTTTTCCTCAGGACATCACTTGCACATTGTCTGGCCTGATGCCTCCTAATTGTCCAAGTGGGGAATCTCTTCACTGTCAGCGACAAATAAACCTGCCAAATATTAAAATATTTTAGGATTATCTTGTATTAAGGTGAGGGGACCATTTGGCAGAGGGCTTCTTGGACTGGAGTCGTTAGGGGTCCGTGATCCCTGGGTTCTTGCTCCCGTGGTGCCTCCGGGGTGTGAGCTGGACGGCAGACTCGTTGACCTCTCTTCTCACTATGTGGAAAAGAAAGGCTGCACATAAACTGCCTTTGCTTCATTTCTTCCGTTTTCTTTCCCTTCCACGGTAAATCACAAGTAGAACAAATACAAAAATACTCACTTTAACCAATCTCTATCAATGTGTGAAGAAAATAATATATATATATACACACGCACACATGTATCTATATTTTTTTTTATTTATTTCACTTCAGACTTAAATTGGAGTTATGTCAAAGTAACAACTTCTCAACATGATATTGCTGGCAGATTTGTATTGTGCCCCATAATTGTTTTCTTTATTTTTCATTTCTTAAGTTTCATGTACTGCTGGAAAATGCCCTCCACTCCCATTTAAACACCATTTAGACCAGCCATCTTAGTCTTACACAGAATTTTATTACATACCTACATAGTACTTAAATAAACTTTATATTAAATTCATTTTCAAGGACCTTCTATTTAAGCCTGCCATATCCTTTCCCTGTAGTCAAGTCTCTGTTAGTTTTTGGAAAGGACATACTGTATCTATCTATGCAGCTCTCTCTCTATATATATAAACAGTCCTATGGCTCCTTGCCTTGCATATCCTGGCAGGAGATGCTGCTTGGGATGCCTCCCTGCATAGACATGCAGAGCCAAAGGGACTTGGTACTTCCTGCCAACCAGGAGGTTCTGGAGCTGCGGCAGGTGCCAGTGCCCCTGCTGCCAAGCTGGAGCTCATAGATCATCTCCAGCCTCAGCTCGCTCCCGAAATAACCTTCTGGGTGCCCCTTCTCTGTATGCTCCTGTGTCCCGAGCTTTCCAGCTTATCCCTTGCTCCAGAAAAAGGAGGGCACTAGTAAATAATTGCAGTTGTGTCATGGGCTTCTCACATCAGTGCAAACAGCAAGCAGAAGCTGCAGAAATAATCATCTAATAAACAGCAGTAAGTGAGATTTTCCATAATCTCTACAGTAATAACAACTGTATTGCAAGTGCTTCTTTTTTTCTGGAGGGAAATGAGTTGGGTGGTTGTTTTGTTTTTGAAATACTCTCCATTAGCCTGGTGAAGACACGAGTGGCACTGTCATATCCCTGCACCGGCTTCTTCTGTTTGCATTGAAACTAAACTATTAGCTTTTAGCAACCAGGTCCAGTTAATTTTCATCCTAAAATTTACAACTTCCAAGTAGCATCTTGTTCCCTTTTTTCCTCCTGCTGTGTGTTGTTTAGTGGGTCTGATCACCTTTGAATAAATGTAAAGGTACCTTGATATTTTCCTGAAAACTTTTCTGTTTCAATTCTACCTTGTAAAACTTCTAGCTGGAGTGTGAAGGTCATCCATGTCATCAATATGTATATTCTTTTAATTTGGGGGTGGATTGTATTCCTAGTTAAATCATCGCCTTAAAAAGTGAGAGAAAGTAAAACTTCAGAAATGCTCATTTTGCCTAAGTTTCATTTCCTGATGGAAGTATAATGCTGAGCCACTTGTTTGATGCCACGTGGGCAGTGAGTGCGTCAGAGGTGAGTAACGACTCTTGTCCCTTGCAGATCCGCAAGCAGCAGAAGGAGCATGCGGAGCTCATCGAGGAGTACCGCATCAAGCAGCAGCAGCAGCAGCAGCAGTGTGGGATGAACCCCCATGCCCTCCTGCCGCCCGTGCAGGCCCAGCAACCTGCCGTGGGGCAGCCCAGCTTCCCCATGGTGGCCCCACAACTGCAACACCAGCCGCATGCTGTGGGACTGCCACCGGGGCAGCCCAACGCGCCCAGGATGCCCGGTCTGTCCACATGGCCCTCCTCGAATGCCCCCACAGGCCACATGTCCATGAATCCGGCGAGGCTTCAGCCTCCAATGACACCCTTGCCGATCACCGCTGCTGCACCTGCTCCTGTGCCCGGTCCTAATACGCCTGCACAGTCAGGGCCACCACCGCGGGTGGAGTTTGATGACAACAACCCCTTCAGCGAGAGCTTCCAGGAGCGGGAGCGCAAGGAGCGTCTGCGGGAGCAGCAGGAGCGGCAGCGCATCCAGCTGATGCAGGAGGTGGATCGGCAGCGGGCTCTGCAGCAGAGAATGGAACTGGAGCAGCACAACATGATAGGCTCTGAGCTAAACACCAGGTCCTCCCTATCTCAGATACCTTTCTTTAATTCTGATCTGCCCTGTGATTTCATACAAACTCCACGACCTCTGCAGCAGTCACCACAGCATCAGCAGCAACAAATGGGACAGATTTTGCAGCAGGGTCCTGTGAACTCGCCTCCTGCCACAAATTTTATGCAAAGCGGTGAGCGAAGAGCAGTGGGGGCTGCGGCTTTTGGGCCTGACGCATCTGCTGGTGCAGGCGGAGCTCCAAATTTTCATACTGTTAAACAAACTCATGGGAATCTCCCTGGGACCTCCTTTGCGCAGAACCAGGTGAGGCCTCCATTTGCTCCTGCTCTCCCTTCATCTGCAGTACTTGGTGGTGGTCCCTCCTGTGCTTCAGACACAAACACAGCCCAGGCAACAAATTTCCCTGGGTCAAGCCAGTCCCTTATACAGCTGTACTCAGACATAATCCCCGAAGAGAAAGGGAAAAAGAAAAGGACTCGAAAAAAGAAAAAGGATGATGATGCTGAGTCAATAAAAGCCCCATCGACTCCGCATTCGGATATAACTGCACCATCAACTCCAACCATTTCAGATTCTACCTCCACCCCCACGGTTAACACCCCCAATGAGCTGTCACGTCCTCAAGAGGAGCAGGAGGCAGTGGAGTTAACAGGCCCCTTGGCGTCCAACACAGCGGAGGGTCAGGCCTCTCCAGAGCAGGACTGCAAGCTCCCAGGTAGCAGCTTGAGTGCAAATACAGAGGCCGAGAAAGCTGGAACTGATACGCCCAGCAGCACCCAGGAGGTTAAACTAGAAAAGGCAGAAACGGATCAGTGCTCAGGTCAGCCTGAGCCTAAAACGGAAAATCCAACCAGTGTTAAGGTGGAAGAGAATAAGGCCCCATCGCATCCTGCCCCTTCAGCCCAGAGCCCAACGCAACCGGCCAGCGTCCCCACGGCAAAGGGGGAGTCGGGGAATGAGCTGCTGAAACACCTGCTAAAAAACAAAAAATCCTCAACCCTGCTGAGTCAGAAACCAGAGGGCAGCTGCCGAACTGAAGAGGAGAGCGCTGGAGAGAAAAAGACATCAGAGAAGCAGAATCCACCCGAAGGCATGGTGAGTCCAGTAGCGTTTTCTTGGTTATCAACAGTTAAAGGTGGGTCTGCCCCATTACCAGCGTTGTTGGGGAGAAGCCACAGACGTAGCCAGTCTGCACAAGGGTGCGGTGAAGCAAGGTTGTACCTCCCTCCCTTTCATTTCTGCTCGAATAATTAATTGCTGTTACAAAATGAATACATTTTAATATGATTTGATAGACGGTATATGCAGGAATTGTTATTAAAATGCAATATATACGTACAAAATGCATTTATATATGTATATAAAATCACCTTAAAACATGTCCCTTACCAAGATTAAGGCAAGATTTTACAGTATGACAACTGACTAATAATGTACACACCTTCAGGTGCAACACTTGGTGTGCTCTGTAGATGCACCAAGTCTGGGCTAATTTTTTGCCTGTGGAAATCATACATTGTCCTTAATTTTAGCAGGTACTTTCTCTTGTATTTTACTAGATATCTGAAGTGTGAAATTGTTAAATTCGCTAAAATTACCACATTTTGATTTTATAAAGTATTTCGCTAATTAATAATGGTACTTTAATGGAAGGAGGCATTAATTCTCTCTATTAATGGCTTTATGTAATTTAATAAGTTAGGAAATTCTTAGACCTAAAGAACATGGCTTTCTATAAGGTATAGGGAACACTCGACCCTAAGTGTATTTGGTTCTTTCTTTTATTGTAATCTTTAATCTCTACTTAGTTTTGTATTATGACTCCATAAACTCTACCTATATCCATGAAACAAAATTTAAATGCATTCAGAATGAATAAAAAACAATGAAAGGTGGGTAGCAGGTGGTTGAGGTAAGTATTGTAAGACCTATGCTTAAGACATAAGTAGTAGGAATAGCTGAGAGATTTTTTGAGGTCAGGGTTGTGTCGAGCTATTAAGAATAATGATTGATATAAAGAAATGAGTTTTTTCACTTGACACAATCTGTTATATTAGCAAATGCTACTCCGATTATCTCTGCACAACTACCCTTTGATCTGAAGAATGACTCTGAAATCTTGTTCTGAAAGTATTTTACCTAGTGGTTCAAACCAGCACTGTTTTAGAATATTTTTATTTCTGAACTGGAAACCAATTTGTATTAAGTTCTACAGCTCTTTTCTGTAGCCAAGTTTTCCTCATGTTATGCCTTAATGAATACCTCTAAGGAGAGTGCATGCAACTTTATTCAAGTAAGTATTTAAAAGAAAATGTTTCTTGTCTGTGAGTTCCAATGAAGTTTTTAGGCGTCAGTGGAGACTTAATGACAAGTTCTAATTCTCTGTTTTGGGTCATGGCAGCAGTTAGAGTTGCCAGATAACAGCAAAGTAAAAAAGTGTTTGTTGTCTAACGATATATTTTACTGTTTGTCTTCAGTTAGACTAAAATGCAGTAAATTTGAATGGGCTACACCTTAAAACATCACAAATTCTACTTATTTTTTTTTTAATCCCAGCAAACTGCAAGAAACCAAATGCCAGGTGCGTTTGGGGGCAGTAACAGCCAGCTTCAAAGAGCAGATGTAGGACAGGAAACAAAGAAGCAGAGAAGCAAACGAGCGCAGAGGACAGGAGAGAAGGCAGCTCCTCGCTCTAAGAAAAGGAAAAAAGAGGAAGAAGAAAAACAAGCCATTTACCCCAATGCTGATACATTCATCCAGTTAAAGCAGGTGAACATACAGAGACTGGCTAGTACATCAAGAAGATACTTGAAAGGGTGGATCTCTCATGAGGGGAATGAGGTTGATAGTTAAGTTGAATTTTGAGTACAGGACGGTGGAAAATAAAACTGGGAAGTGTAAAGGTTTGGATTCATTTCAGCTTGGAAGCTCTGGGGCCTTGGCAGGTGTTCAGGAGGCTCCGAGCCATGGGAGCCCTTTCAGCTCTGGCAACGAATAGAGCTGCCAGGGAGCCCGAAGCACAGAGCTGGGCCTAGCTGGACAGGGGAGCAGCTTCCCTAGGGATCAGCATGGTCTCTCTTTGAGACAGTTGTCTGAGGGGGGGGATAAATTCAAATTTTTTTTTAATTAGAAACCACTCTCCCAAGGTTTGGAGATCTGTAATGTGTCTGTTTTATAGTTAAATTAATTCCTGATGTTTTTCTGCACTTTTAATACAGCAACTTTCTCTTCTGCCTCTGATGGAGCCGATAATTGGGGTGAGCTTTGCACACTTCCTTCCCTACGGCAGTGGCCAGCTGAGTGGTGGAAATCGGCTTGTGGGAGGCTTTGGGAGTGCTACTCTTGATGGGGCTTCAGATTACTACTCCCAGCTCATTTACAAGGTACCTCTTTAATTGAGATTTTCATTATGTCTCCTCTCTGAGACAAGATCATGACGTTATTCCTGCTGGTTACTGAGAATTCCTGCAGATTGTGCAAGCACAAGGAGATCCTTTTCTGTTGCTGGACTAGACAGGGGCTCTTTTGCTCTCTGAAAGTAGGAGTCAGTTCTGGAAACTGTGTTGTAAACAAATTAAAGTACAAGTATCCCAATTACAAACGGATGGTAAATGGTGAAGATTGTAATTACAGTTTTATGAAGCAGAAAAAGCTGAAATCCCAGTTCTTCGTAAAAGTCGTTGCAAGCACTAAAACATCTCTTAATGTGAATTAAATGAGAAATAAGACTTTCCTCATTTGCCCACTAAGCCCTAACTAAGAACCCAAGAGCTCTTAACAAAATAGTCTGTTTGATGGTGAGCTAATAAACCACAGAATTTAAACCTCAATCTCTGAGATGAGAAAGGCAAATTTGTGAGAGTAGGAAGGTAGTGAGCATAGAGAATTGTATTTGCTGTCTGACTGCCCTAATCCATTCTTTAACTGATGAGAAAACAGTGGCCTTTACTCCAGTCTGACATGAGAGAACTCAGAATCTGACTCAGCAGAAAGAGCTGCTGGCCTCCAAAGTGAACTATGCATAGTAGCTTTGTCAATATGGCTGCAACAAGAGTAGATGCAGAAACTGTAATTTAATTTTCCTTGGAAATAGGGGCAGTCAAAGAAGCTAGCAAGGAGTAACCTGGAGCTTTGTGAACTTGCAGTGAGGCTGCTCCTCCATAGGAGCTGCTTCAGTAACAGCGTGACCTGGGGTCAGTGTGAGGTAGCCTCCCTCTGTGTGTTCCTGTAAACTGTTTTTCCTTCATAATACACTGATGTTCAAAAAAGGAAATGCAGTGTTTTTTATAGCAGATATTCTCACGTATTTCACCCCATGTTTGGGAATTAATTCTCACTCTTTATCAGCACTGCCTCTGGGTGTAAAAGTATGCAAGTAACTTACCTAGTACTAGAACCATGCCAGTTTTCCTTCTGTTTCAAGGCTAATTTATGGTTCTTTAATCTCATGCAGCAAAACAATCTGAGTAATCCACCAACCCCCCCAGCCTCTCTGCCTCCCACGCCGCCTCCTGTGGCGTGCCAGAAGTTGGTAAATGGCTTTGCAACCACCGAGGAGCTTGCTGGCAAGGCTGTTATGCTAGGAGGGCACGATGGTAAGGCCAACACTTCAACTGTTTCCATAGTAAATGAGTCACGTGTGTAGTGAATTGCAAAACAGATAACTGGGCTGTTTTTCAGGTGGTGTAGTCTTCATTTTTAGCAACAGCATAAATAACCTCCTTTTAAGGTTGCCATCATTTTTATCCACCTCTGTTTTACACCACTATAAAGCCAAATGATAATTTTCTCCTTTTCTAAAATACGTTGCGATTATAAGCATATGTTTATACGTTTAAATATGTAGAAGAAAACCGCAAATCCATTCTTTTACATTGAGTATAAATGACTGACCCGGTTGTTAAGCGAGCTCGGAAGCTGTTTGTCTAAAATCTGTCCTCAGGAGGACGTATATCATCAATATGTGTTTCTAATACTTGCAATTTTGTAAAATTAAAACCCATTTTTTCTTAAAAAATGTTTTATACAACCCTTTTTGAGGACTGTTCTGTGATTAAAGCCAGTTCTTCCCAACCCCTTTCATTGGCTGCAACAGAATCTTTTTTCCTCTCATGTATTGGACAGAAAGTGTACTCCTCAAGAACAGCAAACCTTCTTTTGCTCAGAATTGGCAGATTTTTGGAAGTATCAAGATAAATCACCAGTTAAAAATGTTTGAGCTAGAGGAGATGAAGTGGTGTTACTGTCTACGGGAACACCTTGGTTGCATCCAAGAGCCACCTGTTACACAGAACATGTAGGAGTAAGAATTGCACCTATGTCTCCTTGTGCTGTGTTTGTCTCTTCAGTTACCAAAGCTCTGGGACCAAAGCAGTTCCAGCTGCCTTTCAGACCACCCGAGGATTTATTAGCCAGAGCAATGGCTCAGGGCCCTAAAACTGTGGATGTTCCTGCTTCACTTCCCACGCCACCTCACAACAACCAGGAGGAGCTGAGGTGCGTTCTCCCCCACGTCTTACTTGCTTGGAACAAATTCTGTCATCTTTCAATAGGGCATGAGTCTGTGAAGGTGGGAAGAAGTGAAATATGTGGTGCACAGCCACAGTGGTGCAGAGAACATAAAGGGATTATTTGTCCCCGTTTCCTCCCAGCATTCCACATGTGGGACAGCACAGTAGTTGAAAAAGGTGAATTCTGCCAGGGCTAGACACTATATCCTCCTAAGTTATCAACAATTTATTACCTTGGTCTACTAAAAGTGGAAGAGAGCTACATGATATGGTCTTCCTGATGATTGCAGCAGACTGTGCAAATGTCAGACGACCTCAAAATTCCCTCATCTTACTCAGTTTCTGTTACGTGTCAGAAATGTTTGCTGCAGCATACAGGTTTCCCTACGAAGATCCAGCCTGTTGTCTTCCTTTTGTGCAGACCTTTAAACACTGAAGCCAGTGTGTGGGTGAGGAAGGATAGACTAGGGAATTCAGTCATGGGAATAGATGGCTGAAAAAAAGGGGTTTTAGGCCCTTTCCAAACCAGTACTTCTGGGTTTTGTTCCAGAGTTCAAGATCATTGTGAGGACAGGGACACTCCTGACAGCTTCGTTCCTTCTTCCTCTCCGGAAAGCGTGGTGGGGATGGAAATAAGTAGGTATCCAGATTTGTCAGTCGTGAAGGAGGAGAACCCAGAACCTGTCCCATCTCCCATCATTCCCATCCTACCCAGCAGCACTGGAAAAGGTGAGACTGCAGTAGCAGAAAAAATTAGGACTAGACTGTTTTTTTGTTTCATTCATACCCATGTAGGATTAACCTCATGTGTATTTCATTTTATTTCCAGGTTCAGAAGCCAAAAGGAATTATATAAAATCAGAACCTGGTTCAGGAGCGTTACCTGGTTCTGGCTTCTTTGCCTCTCAGCTCGGACCATCCCAGAATGGTCCTAAATCTGGCCTTATATCTGTAGCAATTACTTTACATCCCACAGCTGCTGAGGTAAAAGAAATAAGCTTGTGTGTTATTTGTATAAAATATAGCAGGAGTTAACATGTTTTACATGTAATAACTATTAGAATGGGTTGTAGAATAGTCTTAATAAAGCAGCTGTTGTAATTTGTAGTAAATAATCTTATTGCTGTTTTACTGCCTGCCTGGTTAAAACGAAGATGTTTTTATTATTGTTTTTAGAACATTAGTAATGTAGTAGCTGCCTTCTCCAATCTGCTCCATGTCAGAATTCCTAACAGCTACGAGGTCAGTGCCGCTCCGGATGTGCCATCCGCCGTGGGAGCAGCTGGCGGGCACAGGCTGAACCCGGCCGTGGAGTACAGGCAGCACTTGCTATTCCAGGGTCCTCAGGCAGGATCCATGGCATCTGCCAGGCTTGTAGGGCCTTATGGACTCAAGCAACCTGGGGTGCCCTTTCCTGCCAGCAGTAATGGTGAGTAGGCCTGAATTTTGCAGTTTCCAGCTCTGAAATTTCAATTGAGTCAATGTTGGATTTTAAATCTGTCATTCTGGGATCCGTTGTTCCTATGCTAAAAAGTTTTAGCAAAGTCCTTTACCATTGTTACCTGTGTTATTTGAATTGCTTATTTCACAGACAAGAATGTATTTTTGCCTCAATGTTGACATAGTTGGGTTTTGATCTGGGTTAAACAATTTCCTCATTAGGACATGGTTGAAGCCTGCCTGCCACGTCCTCCCCAGGAAGATGCTCTTCCTCGAAAGCACTGAATATTATTGTGGCTTCAGCATAAATCTGATTCAGTCTGATACAGCTTTCTCCAAACCAACCTGTTTTCTAGGCATAGGTGGCTATAAGGACCACAGTCAGAATATTGCAGAAGGCTCCGCGCTGAGGCCTCGATGGTGCTCTCACTGCAAGGTGGTGGTTCTTGGTAGCGGCGTGCGGAAGTCTTTCAAAGACCTGCCTTTCCTCAAGCAGGTGGGAATGTAGCTTCTTGCACATAATGGTCCAAGAGCAAATTAAAGCAGCAAAAGTCACAGCTTGCCATGCTGACTGATCCTCTTCACCTAGTTTCTCCATATTCTCACCTCTCAGTGTGTGCTATTTCAGGATGGGGACTTTCAAGCACGTTTGTAGTCCAAATGAGAAATGTCAAAGGTGTTACTTGTATAAAATATATTTCAGAAAATTTCCTAAAATAGCTTCCATATATATGACACCTTTCTAAATCCTTCTACTGCCATCCTTCCATGACCCCGTCAGTTTAAGAATTTGTCAGGAGTCTCTTTGTAGGGCATTTTGCCATTTTCCACTTTGCCATTTCAAAAAGTAATAGAAGAGTAAGGATCCTTTATTTATTTATTTATTTTATTTGTCTTGAGCAGGAAACAATTTGTCAAGTTCCAATCTTGACTTTTTGTGTTTTTCATTATTTGGATTTGTGTAAGGAAATATTCCAGCTAGTGCCTTAGGACCACATGCAAATACAGAATATTTGCACTGGGAACTATCACTCATTAAAAAAGTACTGCTGCTCTTTTTCAATAATATTGAGGTGAATACCCAATGATGGTATAGCATTAGGATTTCTATTTCAAAGTAATGGGCTTGTGTAGTCATAAGAACTCTGAATTCATAGTAGTGTTTTGCAGATGGATCAGTGGATAAAACAGCATGATCTGTCTTTGACTAGCCTGAAATGAGATGTTCTTTTGTCATGGAAAGATAAAATGGATTTCTTCTTAGCGAGGGTGCCTATGGAGCAGATGGGTGCACAGTATAGAATGCTTTATTAAATCCCTAAATTTCTGTTAAAGGCAAGAAGTGCTCCACAACAAGGTTGTAGGTGGTGTTAACGTTTTAATCTGACAAATAATCAACTATTTATATCACAGCAGAGCTTATTATTTCACAGATTTTCCACAAATAAAGAGGTAGACAGTTTCCAACTCAGATTGGGAGACTTGTTTCATTAACTTACTATGTGAAAAATGCTGTTAAAATGCACTTCTGATAATCTCTGTGTTTGATTCCCAGGATTCACAAGAAGGCTCTGATAAAATGAAGGACATCGTATTTTGTAGCAACAACTGCTTTGTTCTTTATTCAGCAGCTGTGCAAGCAAAAAACTCAGAGAACAAAGTAAGTACCAGACTCCAGCAGACCTAGTGAGCAGAGATTATTGCAGCTATTTTTTGAAATACAGAAGTGGGTTGAGAGGTGTTTGTACTTTGTTTTAGAAACTTATAAATGAGTTGCTCCATATGAGCACACTGAAATTTGGAACCAGCAACATGAGCTGGAATTTATATTTACAAAACTTTTCCTCTTAGCAGAGGACAAACCACCTCCTCTCGTCCTTGCAGGCCTTGAAGACCCGGTCACAGAAAAGCAGTCCAGTCATTTCAGTTCTCTTGCCACTGTAGCAAACCCCAGTTATGTCTTTGGGGTTGTTTTCTGTGGTTTTGTTTGGCATATGTTGCCTGTGTCCTGCAAGATATAATTTTTCTTTGTGTATCTAGGAAAATGATCTTACTTGGTTATTCTTTTTTTCTGGACAAACTTGCCATTTTCAAGCATGAATTACCAAAACATTAATAAAGAGTCTTCTGGCTGGCAACGATCAGGGAAAAAATAACTTATAAATATTGGAGATAGATTTTTGCACAACAAAGAAATTCGCTTAATCAAAAGCGGGATTAGGCCAGGGTTTTTGCCTAGGTGCATGGAATCCTGTGCTTCAGTTTTCTACCTGTGGGTACTTGCAGAGATACCCAGCAAAACTTAGAGACTTGGTGCTTCTGCACAGGACATTGTTTCTTGTCACATACAGGAACATTTAGTTTCAAAGACAGATAGGAGTTAAATTTCTTAGGGTTGGGTAGGTCCCAATAAAAGCTTAGTAGATCCATGAGTAGGTTCTCATATTACACTTAAAAATAATACAGGTAAAACACTTAAAATTATCTCTATTCTTGTAATAATTGCAATTAAATAGTCTTCATCCAAGACTACATGATCTGAGTAGCTTTGTTTTCACTTCACAGATGAAAGCTTTTGACAGCTGCTTTTAGCTTGCTTAGTTTTCACTTTTCCTAGTTCAAATGTTCCTATTTTTCCTAAACTGGTGGGCATCACAGGCCACATGCTTCAGGCATTGCACACGCAATCAGGACTTTCTCATACTGTATAAAAAAGGACTTCTTCCAATGCATCCTGCTTATTTTTTTCAGAAGAAGCAATGGAAAGTAATAGATGAGAAGATAAATGATTACATCCATCCACATCCTTTTAGTGTGCCACACAGCTAGTATTAAAACTGGGTGTCATTTCTGCACAAGTGCACCACCATGTACATAATTAGGTTAATTAAATTTCACAGGCTGCCTCTTAATCCTTTCATTTACTCTTTCAAGATGAATCATACAAAGCCCAGGAAGCCCTTTGAATCTAAACTTGCTTTGCTCTCCTTGGGTTCTCTTTCTTTTTAAATCTCTCCAGGTTTAATTCTTGTTTCCTGTGACTGAATAGTCAGTACCTCGAGGTATATGACTAATCCAGAGCCCTGCAGGAAATTACTTCTTGTTTCCATTAAAACTAATAAATAACAAATTTCTTATTCTTTCAGTTAATTATGTGACCCATATTTTAGATTAATCTGCATTAAATCCTTTGGGGGAAGCTGTGCAAACTTTCTAAGAACACCTAAGTATTAAATCTGTTGGTTACCTTTCCTAAGGTATTTTTTGTTGTTTTTTTTTTTTTTTTTTCCTCAAATTATATGCATAGACCTGGATTGCTTGTGTTTCCTCTTCTGTATTAAATGTAGTTCTGCCCTCACAGGGTTTTCAAGGGGTTTTTCATGGTTGGAGATTTTTTCTAAAGAGTTTCCTGTTGATTTGCCAGGAGTCGGCTCCCCCTTTGCCTCAGTCACCGATGAAGGAGAGGCCGCCCAAAGCCTTCCACCAGTACAGCACCAACATCTCCACGCTGGATGTCCACTGCTTGCCCCAGCTGCAGGAGAAGGTTTCCCCACCATCCTCACCCCCAATCATGTTCCCTCCAGCCTTTGAAGCAGCTAAGGTGGAGGCAAAACCGGATGAGCTGAAGGTAACGGTGAAGTTAAAACCTAGGTTAAAAGCAATACACAGCAGCCTCGATGACTGCCGGCCTCCGAGTAAGAAGTGGAAAGGAATGAAGTGGAAGAAATGGAGCATCCAGATTGTGATTCCTAAAGGATCGTTCAAACCTCCTTGTGAAGAAGAAATAGATGAATTCCTTAAAAAGTTGGGCACGACCCTTAAACCCGATCCTGTGCCTAAAGACTATAGGAAATGTTGTTTCTGTCACGAGGAGGGTGACGGATTAACTGATGGACCAGCAAGGCTTCTTAACCTTGATTTAGACCTTTGGGTCCATTTGAACTGTGCTCTTTGGTCTACTGAAGTCTATGAGACCCAAGCTGGTGCCTTAATAAACGTGGAACTAGCCCTGCGGAGAGGCTTGCAGATGAAATGCATGTTCTGCCACAAAATGGGCGCCACCAGCGGTTGCCACAGGTTGAGGTGCACCAATATTTATCACTTCACCTGTGCCATCAAAGCACAATGCATGTTTTTTAAAGACAAGACCATGCTTTGCCCCATGCACAAACCAAAGGGAAGCCACGAGCAGGAGCTGAGCTACTTCGCGGTGTTCAGGAGGGTGTACGTGCAGCGCGATGAGGTGCGGCAGATCGCGAGCATCGTGCAGCGTGGCGAGCGCGACCACACGTTCCGCGTGGGCAGCCTCATCTTCCACGCCGTGGGGCAGCTGCTGCCCCAGCAGATGCAGGCTTTCCACTCGCCCAAGGCACTCTTCCCTGTGGGCTATGAGGCCAGCCGCCTCTACTGGAGCATGCGGCATGCCAGCCGCCGCTGCCGCTACCTCTGCTCCATCGAGGAGCGCGATGGGCGCCCGCTCTTCGTCATCAGGGTGGTGGAGCAGGGCCACGAGGACCTTGTCCTCACGGACACAACGCCGAAAGGTAAATCTCACCAGCGGGAGCGGGTCCCAATGGGCGTCCAGAGCATGAGTTGGGCAGAGAGGAACCTCACGAGGTAGAAAGGACAAGTGCAGAGTCCTGCACTTGGGGAGGAATAACCCCAGACACCAGTACAGATTAGGGGCTGACCTGCTGGAAAGCAGCTCTGTGGAGAGGGATTTGGGAGTCCTGGTTGACAACAGGTTACTCATGAGGCAGCAATGTGCCCTTGTGGCCAAGAAGGCCAATGGGCTCCTAGCTGCATCAGGAGGAGCGTTGCCAGCAGGGCGAGGGAGAGGGTCCTGCCCCTCTGCTCAGCCCTGGTGAGGCTGCACCTGCAGTACTGGGTGCAGTTCTGGGCTCCCCAGTACAAGAGGGATGTGAAGCTTCTAGAGAGGGTCCAGCAGAGAGCCATGAAGATGATTAAGAGACTGAAGCATCTATCATATGGGGAAAGACTAAGCAAGCTGGGGCTGTTCAGCCTGGAGAAGTTTGAGAACATGTTCAAGTACCTGAGGGGAGAATGTAGGGAGGATGGGGACCAAATGCTTCATGGTGGTGACCCGTGACAGGAAAAGGGGTAATGGTTACCAGTTGAAACACAGAAGTTCCATCTCCGTGTGAGGAAGAACTTCTTTCCTGTGATGGTGACAGAGCCCTGGCACAGGCTGCCCAGAGAGGCTGTGGAGTCTCCTTCTCTGGAGATCTTCAAACCCACCTGGATGCCACCCTGTGCCCCGTGCTCTGGGTGTCCCTGCTGGAGCAGGGGGTTGGACTAGGTGATCTCTTGAGGTCCCTTCCAACCTGAGCAATTCTGGGATTCTGTAATCCACTCTTCAACACTGCCTCATGCGTATGATAAATGTGTCACATTTCATATACTGCTTCAATGCAGAAGGTACAAAGTGATGGTTACACTGAGCTTCCAAGGCTGTGATTTCTACCCTGAGTGACTGTACTTAATACTGTGTGATGGTAATATGATGCTGCAAAGACTGAGGACAGCTTTGAAGAAATGGTACGAGCTGCAAATTAAAGAAGGGTATTTGTAATAAGCCCACAGAGGAAAACCTCGATGGGATATTAAAATTGAATTCAGCTAGTAGAAATGTTATTGTACGTTCCTTTTCTGAAAAGTGACTTTGACATCACTATTGCACTCTGATCCTTGATGCAGCTGTGCTCAAGTTTGTGAGTAAGAGGGAGACCAAAGTGAGCGCTGGCCCGGACCTTCCCAGAGTTTGTGTCCCTGGGGCAGGGAGGATAGAGCAGGCTGTAAACACACAGGGCAGCTCCTGGGAACTCGGACACGCGACTGTGGCCAGGAACACTCCGGAGTTTTAGCCCCTTTGGGCTGACGTATCGTCACCGGAGCGCAGCTGAAACACTCTTGGGTAGCTGCCCGCTTACACTGATCACAATCAACACTCAGTTGCACGGCCATGGAAAAGGAAGCTTGCTTTTCAGAAAACCCCGCATTGCACAGGTTATCTAAGGGGGTTTAGCAGTTTTAGAAGGTTATCTGCCGAGCTCCCTGGCGAGAGGTGAGCATTGGCAGGGAACCTGAAGTTCACATCCTGCAAAACCCAAGGAGGAGGAGGGTTGTGCTCACAGGGAGCACAGTTGAGACGAAGCAGCCGCTCACCCACTGCCTCCCCCTTTTGCTCATTAAACGCCAGCCTGTTTGTTTATGCCTGTTTATTTGTGTAATTAATGATAAAACTGCTTTGTATGTATTGATTTCTGGTTTCTGCTACCTGCCACTTCAAAACCAGCGCCATGGACCTTTATTTCTTTGAGCGTTGTCATTCTCATTCTGTGTGGTTGTGTAGGTGTGTGGGATAAAATCCTGGAGCCTGTGGCTTCTGTAAGGAAGGAATCCGAAATGCTCCAGCTGTTCCCGGGCTATTTGAAGGGTGAAGACCTCTTTGGTTTGACGGTCTCCGCGGTGGCCAGGATTGCTGAATCGGTGAGTGGGCGCCACGGCTGTGCTCCTGCAGCACCCCAAACTGCCACCTATCTCGTGCACACGTGAGAAGGGGAAGGGAGAAAAGCCTGGGAGTGAGTGTTCCATCCTGTCCTGTTACCACATAATTACTCTTATTTTTGTTTCTCTGTTTTTGTCTCTTCCTGCAGCTTCCAGGGGTTGAGGCCTGCGAGAACTACACTTTCCGCTACGGCCGCAACCCCTTAATGGAACTTCCTCTTGCCATCAACCCCACGGGCTGTGCCCGTGCCGAGCCTAAAATGAGTACCCATGTCAAGAGGTTTGTGTTAAGGTATTTTGTTTTAATTTCACATAGTACAGCCCAGGGTTTATAGGCTGCTTAGGGTTATTTGTGCTTTCGTCTGCTGCTTACAAACCCTGTCGTCTTTGGCTGTGTATGTGCATGCCCAAATCAAAGGAACTGCTTTGTTGTCTCTGCTAGTTGGCTTTAAGTGTGTGTATGTCTTAAAGCAGAACAAAAATTACTTGGGTTTGTGGCTCTCTTCAGAGAAATCTTCAGTTTTTCTTGTATTCTTTCCTGTTACATGCCCAATTCCCACAGGCCGCACACCTTGAACAGCACCAGCACCTCGAAGTCCTTTCAGAGCACAGTCACGGGGGAGCTGAACGCGCCCTACAGCAAACAGTTTGTCCATTCCAAGTCCTCCCAGTACCGGAAGATGAAGACGGAGTGGAAGTCCAACGTGTACCTGGCTCGCTCACGCATCCAGGTCAGTGCTCATGCTTGCAAACTGACACAGGAGTGACAGCTCTGAAAAACATAGTGGTGGCAAAGTTCCTTTGAGTCTCTCCCCAAACTGACAGCTTCTATGTGGTAAATCAATTCCAAAGACTCCAAATAAGATTTTAATTGATGTAAGAGTCTTACAATTTATTTTTGAGTTCTTTCCTTTCAAACTCTTTTTAGCTTATTTCTCAAAAAATCAGTAAGCCAGGATAAAGATGGGAATATTTAGTTCTACAAACAGCGTTGGTGGAAATACAGTGTGTTCAGAGCAAGCTGTAGAATGGTGCAAGAGCAGCACGAGGTGTTAAATGCCTTGTTGCATTGATAAAATGGGATGAAATTAGCATACCACTCTGTTTAATCCTCTTGGTGGTTTCTGCTGCCCAGACTATTTTGCAAAAACTTTGCAGTGAATTTCTAGGCTTTCCACAGCTGGGGAGAAGCCCTTCTCACCTCCATGGAAGCCTCCAGGGCATTCTTTATCTCATAAACCTCCCTGCACATCTGGGTTCTGCATCGTTATGGCAGGATGGTTAAAGCTGCAGTCGTGGTTCCTGCTGGGACATTCCCTTTGCACATGCTTTTCTCCAGGAATGGCTGGGAGCTTCCCAGAGGAACAAAGCGTCCACTGTCAATTTATTACGAGCTTCCCAATCACAGCTTGTTTTCCTTGTAGGGCCTGGGCTTATATGCTGCTAGAGACATAGAAAAGCACACTATGGTCATCGAGTACATCGGAACCATTATCCGCAATGAGGTGGCCAACAGGAAGGAGAAGCTTTATGAATCTCAGGTACGGAGCGATCCCTGTTCCCAGCTGTTGCAAATCTCCCTGCCTTTCCAAACTCTTTGCAGGGCAGCCAGCCCTGCCTGGTCCTGGCCACGCGTGGCGATGCCAGCATCGGGGCTCCTGGATTCCCTCTGCTGCTGGGAACGCAGCAGGCTGAAAGCAAAACCATGTGGGGATGGTTCCTACCAAAGGAGCTTGGCATGTTTAGATGTTTAATAAACTGCACGGCCCTGTGACCAGATGGGCACTACTACCCTCTGGGCTGGAGGACCAAAACAGAGGCCTTCCAGAGGTGTCAGGACCTCAGTTTTTAATGAATCCTTCTTAAAATCGAACACAGGCTCCTCTGTGTAACTGAGAGGTGCTGCAAAAGCTGATGGACCTTTGTGAAGCACCTCGAGACCCTAGATGAAAGGTGGAGAAGAAATCCAGGCTCTTAGCACAGTCCTGCAGGGCAACAGTAATTGAGCGAGGTTTATGAGCATCCGTTGCTCGTGCAGCATGAGGCCAGTGGCAGTGTCCCCCAGGGGGGACAGGAGCGGCTACGCTGGCCCTGCGCATGGGGGCAGGACACGGGGAACCTGCAGAGCTCCCGGAAGCTCTGCTTCCAGCATTGCCCAGTCCTGAGATCCGCAGCCTTTTTCCCCGCTGTGTCTTGCAGAACCGCGGCGTCTACATGTTCCGCATCGACAGCGATCACGTCATCGACGCCACCCTCACGGGCGGCCCTGCCAGGTGGGTGGCTCCGCGCGGCTCCCCCGCAACGAGGCCTTCTCTCCCCGGAGCTGTCACCAGCCATGGCTGCACGTGGTGGCAGGCGTAGGGCCATGAGAGGGAGTGGAAGCTTTTTAATGTTTGATTATTTTTTTTTTTTTGAGCTTTTCTAGGTAAAGAAACAAGTACAAAGTAATGTAGTTATATCTGGAAAGCCAGTGCCCCCTTGAAGCTGAGGGCTTTCTAAGGTTTGCCCTAGGTTTGCTGCGAGCGCTGCGCCTACGTCCACGATGACCGTCCCCACGCTCTCTCCACAGGTACATCAACCACTCGTGTGCCCCGAACTGCGTGGCCGAGGTGGTGACTTTCGAGAGAGGACACAAGATCATCATCAGCTCCAGCAGGAGAATCCAGAAAGGGGAGGAGGTAGGAGACTCACCCTGATTCTTTCCTTAACTAAAACACTACCTGCTGCCCAGGTTTGTTTCTAGACCCCTCACTGTTGTTAGAGCCACTCGTACCAATACGGTTGGAAAAGACCTTCAAGATCAAGTGCAGCCGTGGTGAGCGGCCCCTCTGCCCTCCAAGATTTAGACCCCAAGTTTTAAGTCTTGCTGCGTCCTGACTCTGCAGAACCCAGTGTTTGGGACCACTTAGAGGCTGGGGTGTGAGGGAGGAGGGAGGAGTAGCCCGAGCTCCCCTGACGCTCTCCCGCTCCCCTTGCAGCTCTGCTATGACTACAAGTTCGATTTTGAAGACGACCAGCACAAGATCCCATGTCACTGTGGAGCTGTGAACTGCCGAAAGTGGATGAACTAGAACCGCATTCCTTGCTGTCTCGGAGGGTTGCTTGTCCCTGGGAAGAAGTGATTCACATTTGGGATTTTGTCGACAGAAAATTGTTGCCTTTTTTGAAGGGGGGAAAAAAATCACTTCTGGAAGAACAGATTTCTACTCAAGTATTAACAAAAAAAAAAAAAAAAAAAAAAAAAAAACAAGCACCAGAAGCAAGCCGGCAAAATCTGGAGCTGTCTTAACTTTCCAGCCACGGGGAGGTTACTCGGAGTTAGCAGAATGGTCCAGCACTTTTGTTCTCAAGCTCACTGAGGAGAAACTGTCCAGCCTGGGCAAAGAGCCGGTGCTCGACGTGCGCCGGATCGGGAGCGCAATGAATGTAAGACTGAAATCACCAGCGAAAGGGAGAAGTCCAAAGTGCTGGCCACAGCCTTATTTGATAAAGGGGCAGGCCCTCTAATTAAAGAAAAATTTTAAATAAAAGTAGACACCACTGAACAAGGAATGTACTGAAACGACTTCCTTAGGGATAGAGCTAAGGGAAAAAATAACTTGCACTAAAATACATTTAAATACTTGATTCCATGAGTCAGTTTATTGTAGTTTTTGATTTCTGTAAAATAAGAGACCTTTTTGTATTTATTATTGAATAAGTGAATGAAGCTATTTTTAAAAAGAAAGTTAGAAGAGAGCCAAGCTGCTGCTGTTACCTGCAGAACTAACAAACTCTGTTACTTTGTACAAAAGTGTAAATATTTTGAAAAAAAAATCCAGTATAAAAATAGTTATTGACCAAATGCTACCAGATTCTGCAGCAGTTCGGGTGCTTATTATAAAACGTCAATAGGGATGTTACAATATGATCTCATGTACTAACAGACATGCGATTACAATTATGGAATAACCAAAATCTCAATTTAAAGAGAGGGTTTTTTATGTTTAAAGCAGTCTCAGCTGTGGTCTATTAGATTTTTTTTAATTAAATCTTAAGCCTGATGCAAGGCCTGTATATTACAACTCTGACTTTTGTAGATGTTTGGGTAATTTAGACGGATTAATTTTATTTGTATTATATTGTTGCATCCCTATTTCTTAAGTCAGGTTTTTTGTGCTTAAAATTCGTGATAACTGTGAATAACTGCTAAACCCACCCAAAATAGAGGCTGAGCATTGTTTTTTCTTCAGCAAAAGTAGTCCAGATGATTAGGTGACTGTTCAGCCTACAGTAAATCATGTAACAGCCTAGAATCATGTAGATGGGGCTTCAGTCTGATACGGCAAGAGCCTTCGTAAAAGGAAAACAAGGAAAAAAAAAATAGATGTAACGTGCTTGCAGCTGCAGGACTCTGGCAATAGGGGTTTGGAAAATGTAATTTAAAGATGTGTTTGTATGGATTGTTTTGTTTACATTTCTTTAAAAAAAATAAACACTGTTTTGTGTTTGCTTGTAGAAATTTAATCAGCATTTTGAACCAGGTTAGCTTTTTATTTTGTACTTAAAATTCTGGTACTGACACTTCACAGGCTAAAAAAAAATGAAGTTTTTTTTTGTGTGCACAATTAAAGTGGACTGTAAACTGTTGGTATATTCAGTAATACAGTTCTGAACTTGTAATGTATATGGCATGATGTATTTTTATCTTACAGAATAAATCAATTGTATATATTTTTCTCTTGATAAATAGCTGTATGAAATTGTTTCTTGAATATTTTTCTTCTCTTGTACAATATTCCAACATCCTACCAGTATTTGTCCTACAGTTTTTTTCTGTTCTGTATAATAGTATCTAATGTTGGCAAAAAAAATACAAAAACACCACAAAAAAAGAATTTTTTGAAGTATACAGAGTGTTATGGGTTTTGGAATTTGTGGAAACAGATTTAGAAGATCAGCATTTACAAATAAAAATATTTTACATCTATAACTCACGTCTTGCTGCTTTCTTGGGGTGTCTCGGGGCGGTGCTGCTGGGGACGGGGAGCCCAGGGGGCTCCGGAGGCGGCAGCCGCAGCGCTGGCAGCTGCTCCTGCTCCCGCTCCCGCCCTGTCCCTCCGTTCCGCAGGGCAGGAATCCCAGGAGAGCTCCTGGCTCCGCTCCACAGGGTGGGAATCCCCCCAGGGCTGTGGAGGCAGCAGCCCTGCCCACTGCCTGCTCCTCCGGGACCCCCGGGAGGCTCCCTCAGTCCATAAATCCCCCCAGCTGCCTCCGGCACCTCCCTGAGCCGGGGGAAGAGCAGGAGAGACCACGATTAATAAAACCATGATAGCGATTAATAAAAAAAAAAAGATACTTTATTTTATGTGTAGCTACTGTCATGAGTCATCAAAATAGACTTTGTAATAGTTACTTTGTTTTAAATACAAGGTGACAAATGACAGCTAAGGATTTAAACTACAGGAAATCGCCTAAAGCTGGAAATTATCAGAACTAAAATATTACAAATGACAATTTTCAGATGATAAAAGGGAATAAAAATATTTTCCAGATATGGTAAAATAATTTGGCCAGTAAAATCATACTAGAATTGAAAATTAATGAGATGATACTGCATATGAAACACTTGAGGACGCCTTCCTGTCACTGTCATTTAAAAGAGCCACAGAGCTAAAAATCTCACACGTTAGAGCAATGAAACCTAATCATTTTTTTCTTATTGGAAACCTGCTTGGTGATCCAGGGAAATCCAGGAACCGCTGCAGAGCTGCACGTCCGCGCGCTGGTTTTTGCTAGCGGGGCTGGTGCCATCTCTCTGCGCCGCTGGAGCTGCCGGCACGGAGCGTCGCCGCGGGGCCACCCCGGAGCCAGCACGGGCCCTCACGGAGCCCTCCCCGTCACGGGCCACCCCGGCCGAGGGTGCCCCGGTGTCACGGCCGCGCGTGCTGCGTCCGGCCGAGGGTGCCCCGGTGTCACAGCCGCGTGCGCTGCGTCCGCCTCAGCTCTCGAAACGCCACTGCTGCGGCAGGGAGCCGTCGCAGATGGCCATGGTCACGTAGCCCTTGTGGCTCCGTGGATCGGCCACCTTCATACACTGCCCCACGGACACCTGGTAGAGGCGGCCGCTCTTCTGTGGGAAGGAGAGGGGGCCGTGGCAGCGCCGCCGCTGGCACGGCCGGTTAGCAGCCCCTGCCGCCGCCGCGCGCAGCCCACTCACCGCGAGCGTCCACTGCTGCGAGCCGCCCGAGCCGTGGCACTTCATGAGGCGCGGCGGGTCAGAGGAGCGCGTTTCCGACACATCCAGGCACAGCAGGTTATTGAGGATCAGCTCGTGGTCTTCGTTGTAAACCCAGACCTGCGCGAGGAGACGGGGTCACCATGAAACGCCCAGGGCAGCCGGTCGCGGCGTCTGGGCAGCCAGAGCTAGCGGCTGCAGCGCCTGCCCCTCCGCTGCCTTTTCCCAACATGGGGCGGCAGCCGCGGCGCCTCCTGCGGCCTCCCCTGGCCTCGCGCTGAGTGGGAAGAGGCCTCGGAAGGACCGCACAGACCCGGGAGCCACCGTGCGGGTGCAAATCCGGGTGTCGGCCACTCGGCAGCCCGTCCAGCCGCTCGGCAGCCCGTCCGTACGGGGCAGGACAGCGGCACGGGCAGCTGCGGCCGTTCCACGGCTGCTCGGACGCTGCTCCGGTGCTGTCAGCGGGGCGGCTGGCAGGCGCTGCCCTCGCGCAGCCCGGCCCACGCAGCCCCAGGCCGGGCGCCCACACGGCGCGGGCGGCACCTGGCGCTGCAGCCCCTTGTTGGCAGCGCCCACGGCCTCGGCCGGCACCCACCCCCGCCGCCGCTGCCAGCCTCTCTCGCCCCGCGGTTGCTGCTCCTGCCACCGCCCTCAGGAGCCCTAAGAGGACCCTGGAGCGCCTATTCCCAAGCGCCGGCATCAATTCTGTGGCAGAAAACAAACAGAAAACAGGCAGCTCTGGTGCGAGCAGCCACGGATGCCCTGGGTTACATGAGGGTGGAGGAAGCGCATGGGGAAAGCGGAGGCCAGCAGTGCAAGTAGCCCGAGGACCTGCGGGTGAATGCCAACCCCCTGCGCCGCTGCTGCCCCCTCACCCTGTCCTCTGAGCCCAGTCCCACACACGTGTGTCAGGCCCGGACCTCGAGGCTGAGCTCTCTGGGGTGCCCCGTTGGCGAGGAAAACCTGAGGTTATTTTTGAGCAAGTCTGGGCAAGTTTTACACTCGAAGTCAAAAATATCAGATTGCAGGCAGGGAAGGTGGGCAAATTGGGGGTGGCTTTTTTTTCTCCTCTCAGGTGAAGCTGAAACTCCTCCTGCTGGAGGGTGCTGTGACTCGGGGCACCGCTGCAACGCGAAGGCCCTGTTGAAGGGTCTGCAGAGCTCCCTGCTCCCCCCTGCTCCAACACAAGGCAGGAGGCACTCGAGGAACTGCCCCTCTTACGTTAAAACACAGCCTATGGGCCCCGGGCTTCCAGCCACCCTTTTCAGATCAAACCCTGCCATGTGTGACAGGATTAAAGAGAACAGAGAAGTGGCAGGAGGTGCCAGGAAATAAGAAAGATGGAGCAAAACACCAGAGAGAAGCCCTAAGAACTGAGGCAAAAGGCCATGGCCCAGGGAGCTGCCTTCAGTCACCAGCTGAGGAAGGGGCTGCTGGCAGAGCAAGAGCCAGGGCTGGATGCGCAGAGCGATGCTCCCCAGAGGCTGCCCGAGGCAGACAAGGCCTGGACCCCCTCCCGAGGCTGCAGAAGGGCTCAGAGCTGCATCCTGAGGAGCAACGTCCCCCAGCCTCGCTCCTCCTGGTCCCCTGCGAGCGCCCCAACCACCAACTGGATTTGGGATCCAGGTCCTGGGAGGGCAGCTCAGACCCCGGCAGGTTTAAGGCTGAGGTGTCCTAAGGCTTCTCAGACAGGGCCTGTGCCCAAGCTGCACCCAAGCAAGGAGCCAGCCGTTCCCTAGGCTCCCCCTTCTCCCTCTGTGCAGAGGTACAAAGCAGGGCACTGTGCTACAGCATTAGCACAGCCCAGGGAGACAGCAGTGATGAGGAGCTGGATGCAGGTGGATGGTTTTTCCTCTGGGGTTGCTCTCCCCTCTTTTACTACTATCTGCAGTCCCTAACAGGAGTTAGAGGGTGCTGGAGGTGGTGTTCTTCTACCTCCATAAACCTCCCAAGCCCATGGAGCTTGTTCTGTTTTACCCTAATAAGATGACACAAGACAATCTTAGCAATTTATTTTTTAAATGATGAAGGTGGCAGTGTCATCAGTTAACATAAAGGGATGATAACAACCCAACCCATTTCAGAGAAAATTCAAATGTTATCTTGTCCTCCTGAAGGGTGATCCACACAGCCCCTTCCTTCTGCAAAAAGGCAGCTAACTCTTAGAGACTTGGGTTGAGTATCAACACAGACATCTCTATTAACATCAATGCCACCTGCAAACACAGACAAAAAGAAATCTGAGGGTTTGCAAGAGGTAGAGGAGGTAAACTGGTGTTTGCAGGGGGCAGGTACTGCAGCCTGACTGGGAACCAAGGGGGAGGCAGCAGGAGCCCAGGGTGCTGCAGCAGAGGCAGGGCTGGCCCAGGCGCAGCCTTGTGCGCCTTCACCCCTGTCTCGTCTCCACCTCGCATTAGCACAGGAGGAATGCAGTGAAGAGCTGCCCTCCAAAAGGGTTAGACAGTAACTGCTGCAAAAACAGCTTTTTTTTTTTTTTTCGCACACAAAAAGACCACTGCTCTGAGCCATGCTGTCATAAGCAGCTTTCCAGTACATGGATTGGGGACAATGCGGTTTGTAATCACTATTTTAAAAAGTTTTAGCCAGAAAAGCCACCTGAATGTCATCTTCAAGCAGGTACATGGGTCCCATGTTTCCATTTTAGCAAATATGATCCTGGTATTTTGCAGAACAGGCAAACTCTTTGTTTAGAGACTGTAGAAGGGTGTTGCTGAAACCATTGATGAAGTGAAAGCAGCAAACCGAGTATCACAACTTGCACCTCTCCCCACTCACCCAACATGTGCTGCATCAAGAAAGCAAAAACACTCGGCCCTGAAAGAGAGAGGTGGGCGGCAGGGGAAGACCTTACAGAGAAACACAGTTATTTAGTAAGCAGAGCCCTCTGCAACTTGTCCAAGAGCCAGAGTATGGGGTTGGATACACCACATGCCACAGAAGTGTTAATGGTGCTTTTCAAAATCCCCATCTCAAATCACTCATCTTTTCAAGTCCTTGGGCAGATGTTCATGCTTAGACACCTGAGCACCCACTGCCGGGGTGGGTTAGTGGGCAGCAGGGTTAGAGCACAGTCAACTGCCAAGCAGGTGAAGGTGAGGTTATCCAGATGAAGGAAACAGAGAGGAGGTTAAACACAGCCCAGAAAGTAAAGCTTAAAAAAAAAACAGTCAACTTAGTGCATCTGAAAACAGACAGGAAAAATGCATATGGCACAGGAGATTTTTAAGATTTTTAGAAAAAATAGCCTTGGTGTTAGATATGTATCGGATAAACGTGACAAATATGATCCTTCGGCTGCTAGGTCACAAAAACTGCCAATAGTTTGTCTCGTTTTAGACATTTTACTTCATCCTCAAGCCTTCTTTGCTGCTCTTTTCCAGATTAGTTGGTGGCTACTTCATTTCTTTTCCTCTGTGGCAGCACCTAGTGCGCAACCCAGGTCCTCGCCCATCATCAACCCTTGGTAGGGCACTTCTGGGCAGAATCCCAGAAACTTGAGTTTGACGTCTGCATTTGAGACCTCTCCAACCTTTCAGGGTCTTGCAGAGGCACTCAGTGTTCCCATGTCCTTGAACATGGTTTTGGCGGGGGCACCAGCTCCAGCCTCCTCAGCCCAGCTTCCAGGAGGGGATCAGATACCACAGTGCCTCAAGATGTTGGTCTGATGGTCCTGGCAGTTCCTCCAAACACTTTTCTACTACAAAACCCACTCCATGTTGGCCTGTTGCTTGCAAAATCCAAATTCAACTTCTCTGCTCCTTAGTTGTTGCTACTTCAGCCGTTTCTTGCACTGATCTTCCTTGTACTAGATCACACCTCTCCTGCTCACAACATTTCCCACTATAAAGGGTTCATTATTCATTCCAGGAGTTGTGTTCAGTTCCCAGTACTACCCTAGAGAGTTTCTGCTATGTCTATAAATAAAGTTCTGTTATGCATTATTAACATACCTGACAGGAAGACTCTAATCTTTGAATACATCTCCTCTGAGAACTACTTCCCTCTTGCATTTTCATACTATAGCAAGAAAATATCTGAATGCCACTCAAGTTCTTCTAATGTAAATCATTTTTTTAACTTGGCTTAAGGATGATCGAAGCCAAACTGAGCTATTAACTTTGCTGGGGATCGCTGCAAAGTGCCATATCATGTATTCATTTAAGTCGAGGAATTAAGTGAGAATTTGGCTTTTCTTTGCAACCACGGAAGAGATAAAGCAAGCAAGTTAAAGGTAAAGCAGATAGGCTTGTAAGGCCAGTGAGACTGCTGTGGTCTTTCCTCTCTCCAGTAACAGGTACTTTAAATTAGCCCTTTGAAAGCTGCAGTAGAGAAGACCAAAGAGGTACAATTAATAAGAGGCCCAAAAAAAGCAAAATTTCCTCTTCCCAGCTTTGGAGTTTTTCCCAGGTAGACTCAGGAAACATCAGTACTCCTTACTGAGTGGTTTTTGAAGAGATGATGCTATTTATTGAGAAAGCAAAGGCAGCCTGGAACAAGATAAACAGTGATAACTTATTCTGTGCCTCAGAGAAAAACAAAAAGGCTTCAAATGAAATCACCAAGTGGCATTATGTGTTTTCTCCTCAGAAAGCACAGAGATGGTCTGGCGTTCATTGCCACAGGATGCCCAAGAACATTCACTGGCTCAGAATACTGTTAAATATTTATGAAAAGGTGCAAGGTGTTAAACGCTTGCTGAAGGTGCAAGACAGATGACAAAAAAATCAGCTGAAAAGACTAGCAGGTTGTTATCAGAACAGGTAGTTAAAGGAATCTAATACTTGGACAGGCTTTTCCCTATTTTTACTGACAGAAACTATTAAGAAGTGTCTTCTTTCTTTACAGTTCTCATGCCTCTTAAGCAAGATTGTTCGAGAGGATCTGAAATAGGCTGCAGGGTAATCTCAGGATTTATTAGGAGAGAAAGTCTGATGTCAGAAAACCATGTTGTTGGCTAAATGTACATGATTGGAGAGCAAAACCTCAACAGCAGAGCCAGTTTCCTGAACCTGGCTGCTGCTTCCTGCGCCTGGACTAGATTCATCAGAAAGAGAGCTGGAGATGAACAACCTGAACGTGGATCAGAATCCTCAACACCAAAAGACTAACTGAAGTGTGCCTGCATAAGGGAGACAAGTAGAATGTCCTGATAAGGAGTATAAAAACAGGTTTCCCTCCAACCATGTGGCAGTTCTCCACTAGAAACATCACAGGAGGAGAAGAGAAACAGTGACTGGGAGGACCCATCTGTTCTTCCTGTGGGCATCCTCCATGGGAAACAGCCTGAGCTTCTTCACCCAGACCCAATGGCTCTGGAAGCAGCTTGGCATCTTTGGCACTGTTGGTGTGAAAGCTCTGGTGCCAACCGCTACATTTACAGAGTCAAAGACTTGTTGACTTTCTTGGAGCGTATGGAAAGAAAACATATTGGAAAATCTCAACTGCCCTTCTCATTCCAGTGTAAACCCATCCATCTTTGGCACACAGAACTTCCAGTTTAGTCCTCAGGCCCACAGGGATGCGTTTATTGATGAGTTCAGTGTGGCAGCTGCAGAACACACATCTAGGGCCACATTGTGCTCACCTCGACAACACCTAACACCCTTTCTAGTCACCCTTTCTAGAGATGTTAATGAAGATCCAGTTTAAGATTAATCACTTAATTCCACCACCACATCATAATAAGCTCTTTTTGTTGTTACTTGCTGTTATTTCTATTAAGGACCATTTTTAACCTCCCAGACTTTAAACTCTGCCACCCATCCCAGCTAATGATTGTCCACACAATGCAACACTGAGCTTTTTCATTCACTGACTGCTGAAGTTTTGTTGTCCTGAAAATTGCCCCCAATTTTGTAAAATAACAAGTTGCACAACCCTTGGTAAGGCAAGGCTGCATTACACGAAATGCTCCATTTATTTGATGCCCTTCATTACTTTTCTCCTTAGGAAAGATCTACCCCCATGAAAACCCCAGATTAGCAATCCTGTTGCAGTCAAAAAACCCTCTAAGTTCCTTAGACCTCCTGTTTAATGGTAGGAACAAATCCTTCACCAGAGCCACTACAAGAGTAGATAAACACAGGGATACACTGAACAAGAGTAGGCCACAAAAACTACCCTGAAGAACTGACTGGAAGTCCTTCCACAAGGCCTGAAGTGCCAATCAGGGGGCCATTCTGAACTTATCCCAAGGCACCTGTGGTGGTTTTTCAACCAAAACCAGAGATTCAGCCCACAAAGAGCACAGGCTGTGATACCAGTCGACACTAGCAGGTACTGAGCTCTGCAGACTTCTTGGCCAGCCTTGCAGTTTGAAGAACACTCCGAAATCAGACTCCCTGCACCAAAACGAGATGTTATGCTAAGGGATTTTGCCAAAAGGAAAACATATTAACAACGTGCAATACGTGCGGCACAGTTCAGGCTCATTAGGAAGCAAGTACCTGGTTTTGATCATTGTAGTCGCATTCCCGCAGCACCACGAGGCCTCCCTTCTGACTGGGGTGTCCCTGGGCCACGAGGCATTTATTGGTCTGAAGGTGATAGAGCTGTGAAAGGAACAGTCAGATGGACAGAGTGAATTTTAGGTCTTCCACATGGTTCTTTTGATCAGCCTCTTCAATGTACTCACAAAAAAAAGAACAATCTGTAACATACAAAAAGAATCATTCCCCTTTAAAAAAATGATTTTCCAGATAATATAGAGAAAAACCAGTATTAAATAATTCCACTTTGTTTTCCAACTGCATCAAGATTTCTCTGCCTTTATGGACAGTAGAGCATACAGAATCCACAGCATACACTCTGGGCCAGGTTCTGCACAAGTCTAAGGTCACAGGTACTCACTAGCTCAAGAATTTAACTGTACTGTAAAAACTACATTTACCATAATTTACCCTAAACATGCCATTACCCTCCCACAGCCTCTCTTAATGAGGCAGGAAGGGAGGAAAAAGATGATGCTTAAATACAAGTAGCTGTTAAAAACTTGATTTTCAAGAACATTTACATAACTGAAATATATATATATATTTATTTATTTATTTACCAGCTACATTACTTTAACTACAGATCAGAGGAGGCGAGATAATTGTGCACACCCTGAACTGGCAGCCCACAAAATGCCTTCTTTTTTTCCTCCCACTAATGTGCTGGGGAGAGGCTATTTAGGCATCCAACTCTGCTCGCAGGAAGAGCAGAGGGAGGGAAATGCTCCAGCCCCAGCCCTGGTGCTTCCTGCCCGGCCAGGTACAGCCCAGGGCTCTGTGTGGGACCTCATTATTAGGAATAATTGGAAACAATTTGGAGCCAAAGGGAAAGGAAAAATATTTTTTGTTGTCCTGAACTGGAGGCCTGGAGATTGACTGCTCTGCTCATTTTATTGTGAATACTGTTGCCTTGTCCTTCATATTGATTCTGCTGGGTTTTTGAGTAACCAAAAGGCACTTCCAATAACAGAAGGAAAGAAACACCACCACCATCACTGGACAGCAGAAACTGGGAAGTCCCCAACAAATAACCCTCTTTTCCAAGCACCATCCCTGGCAATAGCTGTCCCAAAATACCACGTGCTTTCTCAAGTGCACTATGTTTCTCTTAATGCTTACACACATCTAAAAGGTGACACAACCTCCTGAGCAACACTGCACTGCACCTCAGAGATTTGGGGCACAGCCTCATTCACAGCATAACTCAACGTGGGGCCTTCAGCTCATGCAGCTACCCAGGTTCTATAGAATTTGTCCCTGTTTTTATTGACCACGATGATCAACATTTGATAACACCACTAAGAACCATCACAGCTTGTTACTATTACAGCTCTTCCCAGCTGTCAAATTACCACTTATCTCTGGCCCAACTAGTTTTGGGGAATAAGCTGGGATTTGGAGTCATTCTTGTTGAATCCTGGGAAGTTTGGCACATAGTGGTGACATTGGCTGATCATTCTGTTCCTTACAGGCATCTGGAAGGAGTTTGCATGCTCAGCTGAGCCAAAACTGACTCTCCCACAGTGTTGGGTATGATTCTCAAACCCTGGAGAACCAAGCTGAGGAACTGCCTTTTACTGCATCTTCCCTCCCTCCTTTTAAAGGGTTTAAAAAAAAAAAAATCTTTCAAAATACAGTAAATCTAAACATGAAAAATCATCACTAGAAAAGCTTCTCCTTTTTGTGGTTGTCAAGACAACTGGATCCCTCAGGAGCTTCTCCCCACATCAACATTTTTTTAAAGCTAAAGATCTGTCTCAATGAAAGCAGAAAGCCACTGGATTTCAGGGGGTGGTGGATGCATCTGCTTAGAGGAATGCCTGGGTCAGCTCATTCGAACAGCTGCATTCAGGGCAACTACTTGTGTTTGCCCTGATGTGTAACTTGAGCTGGGCTGGGATACAATTAAGTGTTGTGCAAAGTCTGGGATCCCAGGCAGGAACTGGTTCTGTGCACGGCTCTGCGAGGGCACAGGCCTCCAGCCTGAATGCACCTGCAGGAGCAGCAGCTTCCAGCAGATTCTGTGGATGTGGAGAGGCTCTGCTCACAGTTATTGCTTGCAATCACTGGGAATCTCCTGTTATGCATTATCTCCTGTTATCTGGAATCTCCTGTTATCCATTATCCATGTGCACATGAAGCAGTTCATTCAAAGGTCTTCTCTTTCACAGAGGAAGCCTTGACAAAGTTCTGTCAGCTTTGGAACTATCCAGGATTTGGGGGAAGCACAACACACACATACACACTTCTGTCAGCCAAAATTTAGTGCTGGAGAAAAGAGATGCAATTCTGTCTTTATCTGCATGTAAATCCATAGGAGTCAGAGTTAAAAAGTAAACTCTTTGTCCAGATTTTCTCCACTTCTATTTATCAACAGCTAAGAAAAAGCACCCTAAAGACTTCAAAACTTCAGTTTGAAGTCCAGAGGAAAAAGGCGTCATTGAATAGTATCTAGTCTGAAGACAATACAGATGTGTTCAGATGTTTCAGAAACTAGATGTAAATCAGTCTGACCTGAATCTGTATTTTAGACTAGAAATCTTTGTCTAAAGACACAAAATTAATTAGACTGAAAACAAAATCCCATGCAATACTAAAACTATGTGCTCTATGTAAGTGCATCATTTCACACATTATTGAACAGATCTTGAATTTCTTCCTGAAAGAAAATTCACAAGACAGATTTCTGTATTTTTAAGAAAAAGTTGATCTTACCCTTCCACGCTGGATTATTTTTGGTCGCTTTTGCGCTCTATTAATAAAAACTGGCTGCTGAGCTTTGGCATTGGGGCCAGATATTTGCATCTCAGGATAGATATTATCCAAATACCACTTAAATGACTTGCAGTTCAGTCTTTTTCTCAGTGCTACACGGTCAGTAATATTTCCATAGCTCCTGGTCCTTAGCTCAGGTCTCAAAGCAAAATACTGCTCCTGTATTTAAAGAAATAAAGAGGAGAAGAGAATGTGAGATTACTTGTTTCCAACTTTTTCCCTATTTGCAGAATCCCCGAAGTTTTATTTACTGTAGGTAAGCTTCAACAGTATTTATCACACCCAGAAAACCACATTCTCCATTATTTCTAAAATAAGCTTGTACCTTCTCATAACTCAAAGCAAAATGTAAATTTTGCTATTTCCTTTCCATCTTGCAGTTTTATTTATTAAATACTGCTATTTGTTCTTTGCTGCAGAGCAAGCCCATTTAGTCTTCTCTTTGTGCTATTTATCACACAATCACTCCAATAAACAAGGCTCATTTGGCAGTAATATTGGAGCTACATTTGAAAAGATAAATATATCTCCAGAGCTGCCTTCCATCCACACATCTGTGATAGAGTCTGGCAGCTACCAGGGAATTAGATTAGAAACAGCTGGAAAAAGGTCAGAGCACAAAATTGATAAGAGAGCGCTAGAATTGGTGGTTTAAGTGGGTTTTGCACAAAGCAGCATTAGTTGGAAATGATAACAGAGAATCAATTCCAACCTTCAGAGAAAGCCATCGTTAATCACCAAACAACTGTGCCCAGACACCAATAAAGGGAAAGTGCTAGCTCTAATCTCCAAATGCATTACAAAGATGGAGGAGGGAGATAAAGTTAATGATCCCTAATAGATTCCTCAAACTGACAGAGTATCAAGATAAAAGGATGGGTTTCAAAACCCAAGCTGTTGAGAAATTCAAGGTTTGCATTATGTAGGAATTGTGTTTCTATACGTATATTGCAACTGCAATTATATAAATTGCATGGACTATAGGAGCTGACTACAAAACAAACCCTGTGGCGTCACAAGGCAAAGTAACTGAAGTCTCAGGGATAGATCAGGGCTTCACAAAAGCAGGTGAAAGACTTGAGGGACATTTAAAAACATCAGGATCTCAATCTGAAAGCTGGGAAAGAATATTGCTACCCCTGAATGCAAAAGTCGATCCCCATTGACCATGGTTAGACAGACTCCAAAAATCAGACTGCTAATTAAAACACAAAGCAAACAACCAATAAACACTCCCAGCTCACTGGCAGGGAACCCAGGCACACAGCAGTGTGAGCCTGCCGTGTAATATCAATTTGGATGTGGAACCGTGAGGAGCTGACAAGCTCATTCATCATACTTTACTTCATGAAAAAGACACAATTTAATTTCCTCAAGGCATCTGGAACAAAAAAAAAAAAAAAAAAAGAAGAGAAAAAGAAAAAAAAAAAAAAATAAAAAAAAAAAAAAAAAATAAAAAAAAAAAAAAAAAAAAAAAAAAAAAAAAAAAAAAAAAAAAAAAAAAAAAAAAAAAAAAAAAAAAATGAAGGCAGGAGTAACAAGGAGTAAAGTTGAGCACTCGGAAGCTACATCACAGCCCTACAGAGCTCAAATTTATGTCAAAACAAACATAAGGAAATTGGAATACAGAAGCAAGCTCCTATTAGGAACGGCAGCACCTCACCATGAAACAACCCTTTGAAAAACAAGACAGTTAACCCCATTTTGTGGCCTGGAAACATCTCTTACCTTATATTCATCCATCCACACATGTGCCAGCCTCAGGGAGTTATGAGCCATAGTGTCCTGGCCCCCCGGTGAGCCATAGGGGCGTCTTTTACGGAAAATGTGTCCCACCCTGGAGCAGGGGATGATCAGAAGTCTCCCCCCACACATCCAGATCTGTCCACACAAAAGCAGAACATACCTCAGCGCAGGGAACACTGACAAGGCTCACTACCTCCTCCCCTTCTTCAAGATACACTTAGGTAGGTTTATGCCTGATGACGGGTTAGATGCCAGCATTGTTGTCCTACATGCCATGCTTTCTGACAAGTGAAATTATTAGATGTGCGAGTTAGAAAAGACCTTTTTGGCCATTTTACCAGACCTTCCATATAAACACACACCATGCCTTTCACAAAGCACAGATATGATATTATTTTAATGTCTTATGCTCTAACAGTCTACTAGAGCACTCTGAAGCACGCAGCCTGGGACTCAACTCCATGATTAAGTTACCTAAATTCATTTGTCTACGGGAGAGCTACATGTCTACACTTCCATAATAGATGATGAAGATCAGTCAATACCATCAATGGAGTCTGGAGAGACTTTCAATCCAGTGTAATACCCATTTTACACAGTTGTTCACCTCTGATTACTATATAGGAACTCATAAATATTGCTCATACTCAGACACTGCATTTAGGTGTCTTAGTCAAGCTCTGTTCAATCCCAAATTATTACATTTACACTTTCATCAACTACCTTTTATGATTTTCTTTTCAAATTTCATCTTCCAGCAAATTAAAAATATGGAACCTTTGCTAGGTTAGCACGCTCTCTCATCTTAAAGAGGAAGTCCTCTTACACAAGCCATTTATAATCAAATCCCTCTTTCACTTCCTGGATAAATTAAATAGACCAAAAACTTCTTATCAACACTTTCCCAAGGAGGCAGGGCTCCCAAATCTTATATGCTCTCTAAATATTGTCTGTTTTTTCAAAGCCCTTATCAAAATTTGGTGTACTGCAAAACAACAAAAATCCATCTCTCCTCCCTGCTCTCCTATTCATACATCTAACAATTACATTCTCACTGAAAATTTGAAAATTTTATTATTCAGTACACACTCCTTTAGAGTCTGTTCAATTTTAAGCCCCTGTTCTTATTTTTGATCTCTATTCCAAATATCTCTAATGATGCAATTAAAGAACAGATTTCTCTGAAGAAAGTTAACTGCAACTTCTAACTATCTTTTGCATATTTGCTAGTGATGTGCATCTCATCTTTAGGCAGACTTGTCCAACCTATTCATTAATCAATTTTACGAAACTAAAGATGCAAACCTGATGCTGAACATGAAAAGTTTTGCTTTTCTTCCAGAGGAGTGCCAGTGAGGAAGAATATAGCAACCCCAGTGAAGTGTCACTAGAGAACCATCTGATAACCATTTTGTCATTATTTTTCTGTCCAAGTCGACTCTTTTACATGCTTCTTCTCAATATACTTATCCAAAGTTACATTTCCAAGCCCTCAAGAGGCTGTAGTGTCTGGAATGCTCCACAGAAACTTTATAAACTTACTTAGTCATTGCTGCTGTGAGCCATGTGTCCACCTTGTAACTGGCTTGTGAAACTCTTCAGACAATTCTCATGAGCTCATTGCAGGAGTTTACATGACTAGTATTTCCTGTGCTTTTTTTTTTTACATCAAGCACCAGACAAAGAAAATCGACAACAATACAGCTGAAAACACCGTTAAATCTTCCTTCTCAAACCTATGTTGAAAATTATTATATATGCTATGTGCTGAGGGCATCTTTATGCAGACAGAAGTGCCAGTTTTTGTGGGTAAATAGCTACAACTGCTGAATAATTTGTGCAGAGAGAAGTGAAGCAGCCAGATGCTGATGTTCATACTCCAATACACATAAAAACTACATTACCCGAAAAGATATTTCCAGGTTTTCTCCTCCCCAGATGTCCATGCCACTATCATACTGTCCAAGTTCATTGAAGTACTCACGATCCATAGCAAACAGGCCTCCAGCCATAGTAGGTGACCTAAAAAGCAATATTGAAAAAGATCTCCTATCTTATACAAAGCACTGCACTGAGCTCAATCTGCTAGTTGTAACGTTTACATTTAGACCTACAGAAGAAAGTTTCAATGCTGCAGACATTAAAAATCAGAATCCAGAGGACACATTACCACCCAAATTAAATTAGATCAAGCAATAACCCATCAAGATTAGGATTTAAACAACATAAACCAGGAAGGCAAGAGAAACACCACTATCTCATAGATTAAGTTTAAATAACAGAAACAACTGTTTCATTATTGCTCAAATCATCAGTTTACTCAAAATTTACTTAAGATTTTTGTATTTGCCCATGTTCTCTTTTGGGTTCCCCATTTGTCTTGCCTGCCTGTATATTACTAGAGTGGTGCTGTATTTTGTAAAAGTGACCCCCATTCTACTATCTACACAGTAAACCGCTCTTGGATCACCAGAGCTCTCAATCAGAACATCACAGCATGGGGATGCCCCAGAAGATTATAGAAGGAGATAAAAATACTCTGTTAATATGACATATGACTCTGTTCATTTTAGCAAGAAGTTGTGATTGAACTAAGCCTAAGTCTAAATTTCCTTGCTTCATCCCACACAGTCTTCTATTGCAGTTTCTGTCATCTTAAAAATTGTTTGAAAGATTACTGTTTCTTTGGACCTGACACCAAAAACATTCTGACAGTCTCTAGATCATTAAAAAGTAGAATTTTCCATGTGATGGAAAGGCATTCTCAAAGGTGTAACAAGAAAATATGGTTTGTTTCAGAGCAGTAAGTAGAAATGCCATTTTCACACTCAGAAAATCAGCATCTTAAATGATGAGACTCTCCAAGTATAATTTTTTCTGGGATTTACATAGATTTTTTTTCCCTAGCAAACTGAAGGAAGGCAAGGGTAGTGTTGATTACAGAAAGAACTAATCCTCAAGTCTGTCTCAGATTAATCCTAAGAAAAGCTCTTAACAGAATTAGGAATTTAGGATTTTCTATGCTGTTTCCCTCTACAGATCTCCCCAGTCTCTCCTTTTCTTCTGACCTTGGAAGCCACCACAATGACACTTTCCAAGCAGACTGACAAGCCCGTTGAACTGCTGAGTAACACAAGAAGGTTCCTGGCTCCTCAAAGCAAATCTTGTGACGGGCAGAGGGGGAGAGACTGAGGAAAGACTGTCAGACCACAGCAGAGAATGAAAGGAGAGGGCAAAAAAATAAAAAGCACCACTGTGCAAAAAAATCAGTCTGTTTGAAAAATAAGCTTTTCCATTTTATAGATCCTGGATTCTGAACTGACAGGGAGACCTGCAAGTAGGAGCAGCACAACTGGCTCCTGCCCATTGCTCTGACAGCAGCAGCTTTTCCCATGACTGGTTTCACACTGGGGCAGCTTCTGGGGCTGTTTGTGCTAACACAGGTGCCTGCTGGCACCACTTTATAGCAGGGTTACACATCCAGTGAGAAGCAGACACTGCCAGTTCTGTACAGGTCAATGGGTAAAAGATGCTTTCAAGTCCGAGCATGGAGGTTTACTGATACTTTTCTCCCATAACTGTCTCAAACAATTCAAACCACCAGAAAAAAAAAAAGAAAAAAAAAAAAGTTGGGCTTTCAACAACCCAACAGCTTCTGGCGTTGGCCACATGCTGCAAAGACACAGTTAATATTTTAAAGATGTTTTTCATATTCATGTGTGTGTGTTCAGTTAGAAAGAGTTACGACAAAATAAATGCTTGTCTGAGAAAGAATAATATAAATAAAAATAGATGTTGACACAGAAGATTAAGTGCTCCAAAAGTCCTTCCCATCAGCTATGAAACTACCTTCCTATTGCCACAAGAATGTTCTTCTAAACTAGCTATTCATTAGCATTTCATCACAGAGGTATTAGAGTCTATATTAGGGGGACAGACAGGCTGTTAGTAATACAGATATCAAAAACCATTATGAAGTCAAACATTAACAGTCTGGAAACAAACTCACATCAACACAGCTCAAAAATGAAATTATTGGTCAGATTTATGCAGAGTAACATAAGCTCTTTAAGTCTTACACCTTCAGCAAAAGATGCTGTTGTATAAGAATTCTCTGAAGTATGTTTTCTTGATCCAATATAGACATATTTAAGCCTGGATTAGATACTGGAAGTTAAATTAAAGCTTAAGAAGTGCTCCTGAGTGGCTCTTCACAGAGCCAGTTGACTCCATCGCACGGCACGGGAGGATCCTTACTTGATCGGAGCCGTGGCTCCCTCGGGCCCTTCCAGCTCCGCAAGAGGGACAAGGTCCCATTTGAAGTGCAGGCCCCAGTTGAAGCCCCCGCGCACCACAGGAGAGGAGCTGTAGGCCAGCGTGTCAGCGCTGATGATGTCGATGACGGGGCACACCACGGTGCGGCGGTCCTCTCCGATGGGCGTCAGCAAAGGCTGCAGCCACATCTCGTTCACCTCGCAGTGACTGTCCAGGAACACGAGCACTTTTCCTAAGGAGGCCAAAATACACAGAGAGGCAAAGGTCGCAGAGTCACAAAATGATTGAGGTTGGAAGGGACCTCTACAGATCACCTAGTCCAATCCCCCTGCTCCAGCAGGAACACCCAGAGCACGGGGCACAGGGTGGCAATCAGGCAGGTTGCGAAGATCTCCAGAGAAGGAGACTCCACAGCCTTGAGCGATCTGCTCAATATTTTCCCTTGACAGGACTTTAGAGTTGTTAAATATTCTATACCTGGCTCAGCAGAGGTTTGGGCATTAATAAAATGTCACGATGAGCCCACTAATGCCAAGAGCCCATGTGATGCTGGCCAAGCATCCCAAGTGCAGCGCATTCGCCCTTAATGCGGGTCTGATTTGTCAGTGCCAAGGGAGTTGCTGATGAAGATGATGGATCAGACAGTCACCCTCAAGATGCAGCTGTCTCCAGGTGCTGACTGATCATGTTGGAGCTGATCCCTCCATATCAGGCATCAGCAGCATGTTGGAACTAAGAGCTGAGGATTTCAAGCCAAACCATCCTAATGAATTAATTTGCTTTCTTTCATAACTCAAAACACTGAGGTTCAATTCCTGGATATGAACTCAATACAGAACATCTCCTTATTTTGTTAGCTTTACACTTGCTGTGGATTCATACCAGTTTGAATTACAGTAAAAGCCCTAAAGTGCCATAGCAAAAATCATCACTGTTATACCAAGCAACACTGCAGTTGTGGAAAAAAACAAACAAACAAAAAAATCAGTTCCATTATTTTATACAGCCACAGTGAGGGAGGACATTTTGGTCTATGAGAGACCTTCAGGCTAAATTGTCTAAAAAGTCATTTTAAATTTTATTCTGGAGCATTAAAAAAAATATGCAACTTTAAAATATGTGGTAAAGAGATTTACAGAAAACAAGCACACAAACATAATGAGTCACCCATTAACAACAGACAGTATTTGAATGAGTGGAAAAAAAAACTCTAGCAGTTCAGAAGAGCACTAAAATGACTTAAAATTGCTTCAAGTCAAATGAGTCCTAGCAGAATTTGGAAACTGCAATCACAATTTTCTCTCTGAATTATGCCATTACAATGCTAATGAGCAAACACCAATTAAGAGACTTTATCCAGCACTCAAAAATATTGAGAAAGTAGTACACCCTATCTCAAATGCTACTGAATTTAACCAGGAAGCATTTATGGTAAAATGCACACAGCATACAGAAAGCATCAGATACAGTTTATCCCAATTAACACTCACTGTGACAACTGGAGGCCTTGTGTGAGAAACATTTCCATGAGATGAGTGAATCAGAAGCCAGTTTAAAGTTTGCTAAGCCTTAATAAAGGAACATATTCTCATGTAAAACTATTGCTCCAAAATGGCAAACACAATGTCCAGCTATGACAAAATGCTGTAGAAGGGTCCATATGGATCACAACCAGTAGCAGGAAGCAAATACTGAAATACGCAGGCAATACTGGTTAGGGTCTGCAATCATCACCCCATGAGTATCACTGCAGATACTTGTTAGCTGTTGCCACACAGTTTAACATAAAGACAGCTGTAGAGAGATGCAGGTTAGTTATTTTATTCAGCAACATCTTGTAACAGTTTTTCAAATATCTTTCTGAACTACCATTATCCAAAAGCCTTCTTTTCCCTGCTTTAAATCATGTCTTGGAAGAGAGCCTGACTCACAGTGGGCTGAAGCCATCAAATACATCCAATATTGAACAGCCAAAAGGGCTGCGCTACAAGAAGGGAAGTCACCCAATTATATGTGGTCCTAGCATGCAAAGGAAAGGAGAAAGAAGGTGCTGTACCTGTGGCATGAGAGGCTCCAATCATCCTTCCTCGGATCAAGCCCTCCCGCTTTTCATTTCTTACCAACTTGGTAGTTTTGGGAAGTTGAGTCTTAACATATTCACTCAGGTCTTTCTTCAAGTCAGCTGAGAAAAGGAGAACACAAGTTAAATGACTGGATGCAATTGTATTGTTTCACCCAGCTTGTCTATGCCCTACCACTGCCTCAGGCTTTATACTTAGCCCTAGTTTCTTAAATACATATTATATTGCCTTTTTGTGGTGTTTGCAAAAACTTTAATACAAGATGACGCAAGTTTTAACTGAAACCTCTAGGCTAACAGGAATTACTGCTGCTAAAAACATACAAATAAAAACAAAACCGCTCGTGTGTGCACAGAGACAGCACTTTTCTGCCAAATTATTACAATGGTGGCAGTCTGACATTTGTACAAAATTAATGAAAGCCTTTTCACAGAAACAAGCAGCCCAAATCACTAGTGTTCCATACACCAGTGCAAATGCTGACAGCTTTAGAAAGCAGCACGAGGATGTCTTTCATTATCTGGATTTATGTCTTTCATTATCTGTACCTGCTGGGCTGGTAAAAGTGGGTTTAAAAAAGAAGCCTCTTGAGCTTCGAGGCAAAGACCTGAGTTCTGCACAGCAGCACTGATGGGCAGCAGAGCTCCTACAGTTAACACTGAGGAAAAAGGCAGAATTTCACCCGAGCCATCATATCAAGAAACAGCACTATGCAAATATTTCAGGGAAAATAAGTAAAGATCAAAGAGGCCAAGAGATTAAGCAATTCACCCAGGCTCACAAACGTGATCTGTGGCAGAGCCAAAGAATCCATTTCCTCAGATACCAAACTAGCTTTGAGCCAAAGCAGCTTTGCTTTTTTTCAGTTATAAAATCCCATTAAATAAAATCAAGCAGCAGTGCAAATATTAGTAGCTTCACCACTGACAGCAGGATTTCTTTGTATAAATAGCATATTTTCCCATCTTGTGCTTCAAACCCTGTTTGTTTCAAGTCAGAAATGCAAGAGTAGTCACTTGACCACTTTGAGACTACTAGGGCCTCTCACAAAGCAACAGGTCAGAACCAGAGTATGCTAATCATGTACTACCATACTGAAAAGACTAAATTTTGAGTTTCAGTTCTGAAAGTCACAAAACTTGAAAGCAATAAAATGCACCAGGGACTCTGCAGTCTGTAACAAAAGTTGCACATGGCTTCCAAAGCACAGAAGGATGAAAAATGCTTTTAAATCTACACATGCATGCTTACCAGCAAGGTACAGTGTTTGATCTTTGCTCTCTCCTATATCTTAACATTCAATCTGGCCTCACAGAAATAATCTAGTTGTGGGATGACAAGAGAACTTCACTCTACACTGTACATATCTAACTGGTCTCTCAGGAAAGTGAGACCTTCACCCAGAACACAAATTATAAGACCAGGGGAGTTCACTGTATGAACTAAAAAAGAATCTAATACAAAATACACTGAAAACCCAGCGAGAGCTACTCCCAGGGTGGCCACAAGAGGCTGTGCAAGAGCCAGGCAGAAGCCTCACAGCCCAGGCTGAACTCTAAGCCCACCATCCCCAACCACAAGTACAAAGACTCAGTCACATCGTTCCTCTAAGGCCACACCAACTTCTTTCCTAGGCCGCAGGTGAAGCTATGGGCATGCAAGTCCTTCCAGGGCAGTCACTAAAAGTCTCAGCCCACCAAATGTAGGGTAAAAATTAATGTAATCTACTGCAAGCAGCAGAGAAACCCATCAAGATCTGCTATATACTGCTGCACTGCTGCAATCAACTGAACTATCAACAGCTGCTTAATCATCCCCTCATCCCTTACAAAAGCAAGTTTTGAAGCTTATAGTGTCATATAAAAACAAACATTCAAAACTCATCAGCAAAGTCAGCACCAGTGTCCACCAGGATGCCCTTTTGGACTTCTCAAAAGATCAGGTATCTACACAGGCACCTCGCAGATACAGCCTGCAGCACAAATTGGTTTTACATCTGGGCTCTTACATTTTTATTTGGACAAGTTAATAAAGCACAGGAAGAGACAGGCAGGTCAAGAGCCAGGAAAAAAAGCATAAACAGCCACCAAATAAGACTGGAATGGTATCTTACCCAATTCACTGTTGTCATCCACCAAAATAATTTCATGAAGAAGGTGGGCAGGGGTGCGATCAAGGACACTGTGCACCGTGCGAAGCAGGGCAGAAAGGGCTTCGTTGTAGAAGCAGATGATAATGCTGGCAGAGGGCAGCTCAGAGGGGTAGGACTTCTCTCTACATCTGCAAACAGAAAAGCAGTAGTTAAAATTTGGTTTTCAGGGGAATTTTCATGAGGCTGTATTACTAAAACTTCCTAAGTAAATAAAAAAGAAACATTAAAATGTGTAGGAAGAATCCTTAATCTGAATGCAAAAATCCAGGAGGATAAAATCCATACTAGGGATCAGCAAAAGTTACCCTTCACATAATGCACACTTAATAGCTATGGGCTATTGCTACACATTAGAAAATGTAAGATATAGTGGACTGCAGTGGGAGGAGGGTTAAAACATGAGCAAAAATAGAAACCACAGTTTGGATCAGCTGTGAAAAGCATCTAGTAACGCTGGGAGTCAGACATGCACAAGAGCAGTAAATAGGACATACAGCTCTCCAAAAACCCACACCTCTATTGACTGGCTCCTGCAGACAGGCTGGATATCCCAGAACATCACAAATCCAATATTACAATCTATACAAATTCAAATACAATCTAACAGGGTGCAGTACCACAAATAAATGCCATTTAAAGTAAGATGTCAGGCATGAAGAGATCCAATAACATTACAAAATACTGCAAACAAAATCCGAGAACTATTCAACAGCAGTATCCACTGACTTGAAACGAGCTCAGTGTTTGGGGGAGCCACATTTCAGCAAGTACAATTCACTGCATTTACTTTCAGCAGAGCAACCACTAGAAAAACCAGACAGGGATTTATTTATAAGTAGCTGGTCCTGAATCCTTGTCCTCAGGTGCCTTGCTCAGACATACATGAAGATGTGAGCCAACCCCTAAATCTGATATATTCATCTATTAACTATACTGAACGAGGCTCAGCTTCCCATTAGTTTTGCAGTTTCAGCTATGAAGAGTCTGTTTTACTGACAGTCATCCAGAACTTGTTTTGCTTTGGAATCGTATTTCTAAATTTGAAAAACCCAAAGGTCTCCTTGGTTTTCTTTTTACTAAAACATAGCTTAGTGGTGAATCAAGCTGGTTCATATCTAGCATCCTTCAAAATACAAACCATTTCTACCATACCACTCTGGAGCTTCACACTAGCAAGTCCCTATCATACAGGCACTTCTTTGACAGCACAGTAAGCTCTAAAACTACAAGCAAATAGTTGTCTCTCAAGCCACCTTAAACTTCACAGATAAAGGATACTGCCCTTTGGAAAGCAGCCGTCTGTTTTCACATAACTTTTCTGGGGGCTTTACCAATCTCTTCCCAGTTTGTATAAAGTTAAGTCTCCAAAGCAATATTCAAGGTAAAACAAAAACACAAAGAGCACACCAAGAAGTCCAAAGAATAAAAATCCTAACCCTAAGCCCTCTGACTTAAATGGCTAGAAATCTGTCCCTCAGTGGCACAGCATATAAGGAGTATTACCATAAATGCAACAACAAAAGAGTGTTATTTACTTAATCAGCAGTGTAACAAGCTCTTATGCACAAACAAATATACTGGCTTTTCTCTAAAAGTTAAATACCTACTTTGCATCTCTTGTATCGGGTACCTCCCTGTGGTATCCCAGCCGGTTGCTGATGAGCATATTGAAGGCATGTTTCTGATAGCCCAAGTCTCTCACCTCCTGATCTTCTTCATTAAAAATCATCCCTGCAACAAAAAACAAGTCAAGACCAGTTTACAGGCTCAAAAATACTCTTTGGAAACAATCAAAGATTAAGAAGTAAGCCTCAACTTCCTCTAACATCCATTAGCTTCCAAAATCTCTTTATCTTGTTTTGCAAAGTGTATTTTTGTGAAACTGTTTTAGTTTCTACCCCTAATAGGTAGTATTTATGAATAGTCCTTGCAGCTGTAAATAAAATATTTTCTCCAAAGACTGATTGCCCACTGTGTTATTGCCTTAGCAGACATGTGGCCTTTTGTCAAATGGCCCTGTATTGTCACCACTGTCTAAAAACTCACGTCCAACAAGCAACAGAGGGCAAGTTTTGGCCACAAAATGCATCAGCTGCTACCCACACAGATGAAGGGTCTACAAGTAGAATTTCTCAGAGAGAGAGGGGAAAAAAAAAAAAAAGGTTTACAAGAGTAGAAAAACATCTAACGCCTCAAATTTAATGTAGTTTTTTTTTTCTTTTGAAGTCTGCAATGATGCAAAAATAAATAAGTTTACAATTGTCACAGCTATGTCATTTGGGACTAGGATAGCAAGCTAAAGATCAGAGCCAGATATTTCTCTGAAATTCTAACAGAAGCATCAAGTGTTGCTCAGCAAAGCAGAGGCAACAGCCACCACTCTGAGTACTCACCCTGTGAGCACTGCAGGTGACATCCTGACTGTCACCCTGCCTGCCTTGACCCAGGGCCAAAAGCACCTCTCTCTCACCCTTCTGCTCACCAAGGCAGAGAGAAGCAGAATGTTACAGCGCATTAAACTCTTGCAAAAAGGGGTAGAGTACACAGAAAGATTTGCTTTCCTTACAGTCTCCTATTCCCTAGGCAATTTAGAAAGCAAAGCAGTATTTTATTGCCTGCATTCAAACAGCTGCACAGAATGAAACATGAATATCCTCCACAGCCACTACCAAGATAGAGGCAACTGCACCAAAATTTTAGCACTAGCAAGCAAGGATTGAGTAATGCATCTCCTTCCACCTTGCCCATCACCTTCCCATAGTTTTGAAGAAAGCTATTAGCAATAGACTCCCTCATTCATTTGCTTTCATATGTTTAGGATAACGTTCCATACAACCACAGAATAATATAGGCTGGAAGGGACTCCTGCAGGGCATCTAGTCCAATCTCAACTCTGGTCCAACCAGAACTTACCCAGTTAAGTTTTACAAGCTTCTGGAATTTCCAAGAATTAAGATTCTACCACCTCTTTAGGCTCCTACTTAAGTATTTGACAACCAATCTGAAAATATTTTTCCTCTTATCTAACTGAAGTTCCCTGTGTTCCAACTTCTTAACACTGTGCACCTCCAAGGAGCCCAAGTGCATCATCTTTACAGCCTCCTCTTTGGTACTTATTGACTGCAATGAGATCTCCAGCCTTAGCCTCTTCCTCCAAGGAAGAAGAAACCCACTTCTCTCAGCCTCTCCTCACACCTCGTGTTCTCCAATTTTGGAAGAACTGTGCAAACTCAGCCGAGCTCAGACACAGAGGTGGAGGAAAAACAAGAGAGCAGAACATTCTCTTGTGTTACAACAACGCTGTTTATCCGTAGGGACAACAGGAAGACCCTCCATAGGGAATTCTGCGCGCCCCGATGTCCACATTTTCTACATGAGCATTTTTGGTCTTAAGTGAAGCAATAGCAGCACATGACACTGACAAACACCTTATGTTTGCAGGGGCCACGTTGCTAGTGCTGGGTACTGATATCTGCAAAAGATGTGGGCTACCCAGCCTGATGCTATTAATGCCACAGATGAGCCCTATGGATAAATTGCACCACAGTGGGTAGGAATGAGACCCAGTCACAAGGGTCAGGGCCTCTCTGCAGGTGCCGGGTCTCTAAAGGGATCAAAGTCAGTCCCTCCTTTGAAGCAGCTGCATTGCCAGGACAATGTTTCCAGCTTGTCTCACACCCTGCGCGATCATTTTGCACACCCAGCATCACAGCAGCACCATACCACGTGTTGTTCCATAATTCGGCCCTTCCAACCAATGACTCCCTCTTTCTGATTTTCCGAATAGTAGCACTGCTGTTTTTAAAACATCCTCATGAGGATGTTTCACAATATGGAAAGTTCATGCAAAAGGCCTGAAAGTCTTCCACCCAAACAGATCTGACCCATTGAAAAATAAGGTTTGCAGTGGAAACACCAACTCAGGCTTTACTGTAGCAGCATACTGTGAATTTCACAGATTTTTAAGGAGAAAGAAAAAAAAATAAAACAGATTAATCTACCAGATGATGCTTTGGCTATCATAGACCAACCTTTTATTTCCCCCCTTGCTTTTTAGCTTTGTGTGTTTATCACTGTCCTGCTAGAACCAGCCACGAGTCCCTTCCTTGTAGCACCAAATCTACTCTGAACAGACCCAGCTGTCTCCTGGTGACTCATCCAGAATTTATTCTGGCACTGGAATTTCACTCAGCTCTCAGGAACCAAACAAGTCACCCTGCTTGAAGATCAAGAGACTTCTCAGCTAAAAGCATCGACCTGTTTCCTGGCCAGGACTGAATAGCTGGAAAGAAGTGGCCACTTCTGCATCACCTCGCTTGGCTCCCAGAGTTTTTGCAGCAAGGTGGTAAACACTTGTAATCCCACGTTTGGGGAATGTTTTTCCACAGATTCCATTCGCACAGATTCCATTCGGAGAATGAAGCAAGGTAAAGTTCTATAAACCCTTGAAGCTGTGATTCACCATCCCTCCAAAGAAAGAGAATTCAGTCAACTATGTGAGTATTAAGCTCCTGGCTCCAAAAGTACCATGCCATAATTCCCAAAGAAGCTGCAGACAGCGATAATCAATGCTCATATCACAAAATTTCTACCCCCAATCTTCCAGTAGGTCAGTATTCCAAGTGTCTCCCTTTGGATATTCCAGCATGGCAGAGAAAACTAAGCTATAAGCAGTGAAATATATTAAGAATTTTAATTAGCAGCTGAGAACAAACCCAAGTAATCTTATTCATGAAAAATGTTAAAAAATACCACCCACAGATCTACTTGCTGGCACAAAGCAAGCAGGTTTTGCCCAATATCACTGTCATCTCAATAAATCGTTCCTTGTAATTTTTTTTTGGCAGATGGTTTCATACTCCAAGGATGCTCTCCACATCCATGAGTCCCCTTCACTGTGTATTGTTATCAAAGTATTTAAATACAGCATATGAGCAGAGCTGCTTTATGACTAGTGAAAGCTTATGCATGAGCCTAGTCTAAGAGTAAGATCTGTCACAGGAATATATTGAACACCTCAAAAAGAAAAAACAGAAAGAAAAGTTTTGCTGTAATTCAGCCTTCCTGTTTTGCACTTACATAGCTATAGAAATATAATTCAAATTAAATATGTCGAATAAATTTCAAATAATTCATAATGAAGAAAACTACGAGTACTACCTACATTTCAATAAACAAATGATATCATTATACAATTTTCCCAAGTATTCTTAAAAAAAAAAAATCAGAAGAAGAAATTAAATATTAAGTGATGAAAGTCAATGATGAAAAATCACTTACCCATTTCAGGAGAAAAATCTACCTCCCCCTTCACTGGGTCCTGGACACGTTTTGCAAAAGCATTTCCAATCCTGTTCTCTTTCTGTTGCAAAGCGGGTTTATGAACTGGCCCCCGGGTAAAGCGGGGGAAGAATTTTTTTGGAAACGGTCTCTGTGGTTCTAGCCCCTTGACGGGCACATTCTTGAAAGACTGGGTCTCTTCACTGAAGTTGAAGTAAACAAAGAGCAGAAGTGTCCAGGTCACAGACGTGAAGAGGCACCCATAGCAGAAATAGCGAAGTGTGACACTTCCCATTGTAGACTTAGCATCGTTGAGAGGCCATTCTCAATTACCTGCAAGGGAAAAAAACATACCTGAGTGGGGCCTGTTAACTCATCATCTCTGTGCATTAGAAAATACATCTGCTTTGCCATTAAATTATTTCCATAGCAAGTTTTAAACACAGACCTTAAGAACGAAATCATTCTGCTTTCTCCTTCAAAAAATAAATACGACTGCATTCTGCCCAGCCTGTGTAGGTACTTTAAAAGATAAATCAAACAGCAATAAAAATCGGCGTCACCCTTTTCACAATTAAAAAGTAAAGATGATTAATTCTTCCTCAGAGCAGTTATAATTACCATCTCTTCCTCCACAGTGCATTCCTTATATGCCTGTATTCTTCTTAAACATATCACTATTTTAACTAGGTACATTTCTAAGTAGGGAGTTGATTCCTGTAAGTGCTTCTCCCACCCTGAAGCATGGAAGGGATGATGACAACCTCAAAGCTCAACAGTTTAATCCTCCATGCCCGTTTTTAAGAACGGGCATCACAAGGGTCCCCAAAATCCAGCACAGGGTGCAAATGAACCAACACATAATGAAGATGGTGACACTTACACATATTCCCTCATCAGAACAGAAGGGAACAGACAGAGGGTGGCAAAGGGGTAGAAGTGCTGAGGTAATTAGCTTATTTCCTGCAATCTCCGCAGAGTCCAAGGAGCTTCCATCCTTGCCATGGAGTAGATCCCCACCAAGCCGGAGCAGAGCAAACCAGCCCAGTTTTATTATTAGCACCCATCCACTAGCACAATTTCACTACGGCATCCTGAAAATTACTGCAGTAAGCAAAGCCCAGAATGAAGTGTATGGTACCAGTGATAATGTTTTATTTACAGACTAGGAGAACAAAGTAAACTGAGTTTCTCATGTTTAAACTAGGCAAAAACAACAACATAAATACAAAACAAACAAAACCAAAACACAAGCATCAAAAAACCCCATACTGTTCAGCTGCCAAACCTGAGAAACAGCTCAAGAATCAGATCTCTCTAACCACTATCTAAACACCAAATATTCTTTTCTGTAGCAAAAGGAAGCCAGGAAACCATTTAAATACCTCTTAATTATCAACAAGTTTTTGTAAGAAATTAGAAAATGTTAGTGGTAAGTGTCAAAGTTTTACATTATTCTGCTTCTCAGATTTCTTGAGAAGTCAAAATCCACAGAAACCTTCAGGTCAGCTCTGCAAGGAAGAAACACTTGTAAACACAGATTATTTCCTTCCCAGTATGGAAGGCTGCTGAAGAGAGGTAGATGGTCTTCACGACCCCATGAGATCTATAAAAAAAAAACATGTATTTTGGTAGCGTAATTCTGAGTCCTAAGCAATTTATGCCCAAGAAGAGTAACAGTCAAAATCCAACTCATTTTTCACATTCCATCAGGCCATTATCTCCCTTCATGAAAGAAAATTCCTAGAGTAAAACAAAAGAATTACCTGCTCTTCTTACCATGTCAAGCTCCCTCTCTTCTGCAAAGCAGCAAACTACGCAGTAGTTAAGCTCAAGCAGCTTAAATAGGTTTAAACAGGGTTTAGCCCTCATGCTGACCCTGTGTGCACAGATGAATTGCCTGCTCTGTGTAACAGGCTCTTTCTCTAACACTCTAGCACAGAAATGTTGCTGCTTAAATACAATTTTAGGGATGCGAGATCAGTCAGGCAACAAATACTTTGATTCAAAATCCCCTTTTACCTGGTAGAGGGGCTCACCGGTTTGAGAAACGCAGAACACCAAAAATCCCTGGTCCCTTTTACCCTCTGCTAACAGTGGTTGCTGACTACATCGACGGGAACATACAGGTCAAATAAGAAAGACTGAAAACGAGCAACATCAAACACCTTTATCTTCTCATAACAATAACTCTTCTTGCCAGACCATCTGCCCACAATCAATATTTATCCTTGAAACAAATGTGGGTAATTACCACTTTTTTTTTTTTTTTTTTTTTTTTNTTTTTTTTTTTTTTTTTTTGCATGGTCACTATATTACTGATTGCTCCACGTTGCTGCCATGGCACTGCCAGCAACACAGAAGCTGCAGTTTGGTGTGACTGAGATATAGATGTAGTTGGATTAGAAAAAAGGGATAAATTAGTAATCATCCCAGGGAGAAAACTGTCACGCAGCCCTTCTGTCTCAGAAGGGGTTCTACTCAGGGTGAAGTCATGGGCTTGGAGACCTACCAGGTTACTATAACAAAACCAACAAATGGAAACATGATATTATTTCCACACACACTTTGCTAGAGCAGAGCTGCTACCTCTTATTCCCTTCCTTCCCCATTTGGAGCTTTGTAAGAGGATATAAAAGTTGAAATACTGCATTTAAGAGAAGTGACAGAGCATCCACCAGGCAGAAGACCAGGCCTTTCAGTAGCTGCTTGCGCTCCAAGCAAGATGCTTGGTTATACCTTTGGCAGGAAAATACAGACTCACTTTTTAAGGTCCAAATGTTTTGTTAGAGATTTCTTACAAAGACAGAGTGGGGGAAAAAAAATAAAGCACTGCCTATAGAAAAACAATCAAGCCTTATTAGCTCACTTTAATTGCCAGCACATGAGTATTTACACAATCACTTCACTATAGATTTCAACTATATGTTAGGCAGGGAGAAAAGCAGTTTGAAGGATAAACTTTTACACAAGGGCAAAAATCAGTGCAGTCTAGGCTGTAAACAAAACTGGAAACTGAAAAGTGACATTTTTCCACTAGGGAATGCAATTCTGGAACAGCCTCCAAATAAAAAGCAGAGAAATGGCAGAGCTGCCTGAGTTCATAGAGCATGCAAGTCTTGGCTTTGTATTTAGCAGCCTAAAAGTTCAAGTAATGCAAGCAGAGAGGGCAGGTATGAATAGTTCGGTCTAGAAAAGGTAAACTGAAAAAGCAAAATTGGCCTTTATAAATAACATCAGACTCATAAGAATAATTTTCACCTATGTCATAAATAAAACACTGAACCAAGTCACTGCTAAATTGCTATTATGACTAAATTTTTTAATCAAATACAAGCAAAACCACAGGAAAAATCTAGGCTGTAAACATATCAAGAATTGTTTCATAACACAGCAGGTCTTACAGATTTTACTGGTAATCTGGGTTTGGGTCTATCCATTTCTCACCTTCATCTCTGAACAGCAGTGCAGCTGCCAAAATCAAGCTTCCAAATTACCTCAAACATAATTATTTCTCACTTCCAAAAATGCAGGTAACAAAAGAATATCCAGAGTGAACAGACACATGTACTTTCCCTAAACAATATAGGAGTTTTCACAGCAAATAATATATCAATTCTGATACGCTGAATCAGAAGTACTGAAGTGTTTTGCAAGTGGTTATTAAGCTACACGACATCCTAGCAATATATGGGATTTATGGTTATGGCAGACCTAGGAGTCCAGTCAGAGAGAGTTCAACATGACAAACACAATCATTCAAGGTGGTAGAATCTCCTACAAGAGGAGATTGCATTTTGGTGGCAAGTGAGATTATGTAACATTATACAATTTGGGAAGCCATTTACTCAGCATCAGCTCGATTAGAAGAGTTCAAGAGAACGTGGCACTGTTTTCTGTACATTTCTAAACAAATATTCTGGCTTTTGGCCTTGTTTCTCTACAGCGATCGCCAAATACTTACCACCTGAGAGTTTTTCCACTTTGCCAAAGCCTTGGAACAGAGTTTGTGCAGCAGGATGCCAGAAACACCAGGAGTAAAATATTCCTTTCTAACCTCAGCAAGTGCCAGTAAAGAAAATCCAGTTCCTTGCAGTAGTAGTAAATCATTGATTTTATTTTTTTTTTTTAAACTGGAGTATAAAAGTTAAATATAAGTAACTTAGTAAGAACCTCTGAAAGTCAATCAGTTGCAGAGAAAAAAAAAACCTCTCCTAGTTTTAATGGAAGGGAGACAAAAAAATAAAAAATGAAAAAAGTCAACCACATTTCATAGTATTTTGGCTTAAAGAGCAAAAGAAGCTACAGAATCTTTAACCAGCCACTGCTTAAACGTCAACATTTGTTGCATGAACCTCAGCAGCTCAGCAAACACATCGTATGACTGGGTGTTTCATCCCAGTGCCAGAACTCATGCTTGTCAGAGGTCAAACAGAGGAGCAGCTTAACCTCAAAGATTTTTGAGGCAGAAATCAGAGTTATTTGAGAAACAAATCTTACAGTCTACTTTTAGTTTTTCCAAGAACAGCTTTCCTAAAAAATAATAAAAAAATAAGATACAACTCTAGTACTACCCAGGATTCCGGCAAGAGTGCCTATGTATTTTGGACCTATATTAAGGGAGGGAATAGATGTATATAATCTTCATTTTTAGAGAGATCTTATTAAAATTTGCTAAACTAATATTTCTTATCTTACATCTGCCAGACATGCCTTACATTACAAGAGGTGTTCAGGAAGCCTCACAGTTAATGGTGTCCAACATACCCTTCAGGCAGCTTCCAGTTGTACTGGAGGCCCTCAGGTCCCACCCTTCTCGAGTGATTCTGAGCCTCATTTTAAAGATCTGGTCCCTGTTTGACAGGAGCAGAGATGCAGCTGAAAAGTGACACCACATAGTCCAATAGATCCCAAGTTTAAAAAGGCTAAATTAACTCAGAGACAGCAAACCTCATTCACAGAAATATACCCTGAGCCCAGCTCTGACCTCCTGCAGAAGACCATTGTTCCCATCCATTTTAATGGGATGGAACATTGAAACCTATTTTTAATTGGCCTGAGCATGTCACTAAGTGCATCTTCGGAAGCTTTGAAAGCCAAAAATTCAGTTATTTCAGCACAGGTATAGAAACCCCTGCCATGCTGCTCCAAATAAATTCTACTGGAATTATTACAACTTCAGCATACTTTTGTAAGGCGTATGGATCAAGAGTACAGATACTTCTTGTACTTCACAGAAAAAGGTGCAAGAAGACACTAGTTGCATGAACTGTCAAAGGCAAAAAACTGTCTTTTGCATAGGAAATAAAATGTTGTGATGAATAGGAACAATCAGTTCTCAAGAACAAAAATCAGACCTCACAGATTTTTCTCAGTTTACATGTGGTCTGAGGCAAAGAACAAGATTTGAGGGGTAGGTAACTAAGTATTGTTACTACAAAACTATCTTTCAATTAAGAATAATTAGCTATACGGAATTAAATCACAGCAAGTATAGTGTTTAAAAAGAGAAAAGATGTTTTATATAAAGCTTTACAGTTAATCATTACAAACTTCAGTTTCCATCCCTTAACTCTTCTACCACAGGTAAATCGTTCACTTCTGTATCTTAATCTGTATTTTGGATCTTGGACTTTAACAAGAGCATAGCAGCTTTTAAACCCATGGACTGCACACTGGAATGCCTTCCTCTAGGAAACAGGACTTTGCTTATCAGGCATTTTGGAATTTCTCAAATGCAGTACAAAAGCCTTACTTAAAAGGCTGCCATACCAGGAGGAATGCAAACCAACTTCAACATTTTCTAAAATGCTGAATTTTCTAAAAAAAGCCTACTTCTTTATCCACCTCCACTTAAAATGTTTCCTTACTGAAGGAGTTAAATTTCTTTATTAACCTATTAACTGAAGGAGTTAAATTTCTTCTTTAACCTCTTGCACTTTATCTACAACAAAACATGCTGGATTGTTAGTTTCCTTATTGATAAAGGATATTTTAGTGCTCAGAGAGTCCTTCTCTCCCAAAAGTGAGACTATTTCACGAAGTTTCTCATTTAAGGATACAGAATTTAATTACAAACAGCAGATACAAGCTTTGGAAGGAAAAAGTTTCTTAAGACTCAGGTTCCAATGTTAACCAGTAGGAGAGCAGAACACTAGTTTTAAGCTCAATCAGTAGTACAACTTTTCATCGAGAAGATTAACACAATAGTACAGTTTGTGACCAGAGAAAACAAATAGGATTTTGGTAAACTAATTTGTTTTTTTCCCAATGGACTAATCCAAATGTTCAATATTGAGTAAATAAGTGCCACACAGTAAGGTTTAATCATAAATGCTGCAGTGTCTTTGTTGTTCCCCCACCCCAAAATGCTATTGATTTAGCAAGGCACAATCACATGCATGAAATTTTCCTACCTCTCTCTTTAGCAAACACACTGCACCATAAGGCTGCTCTGCTGGATTTTACTTTAAGCCAGCTGGCATATAAATATACATGATGCCATTTATGTAGTCCTAAAAATAAAAATACCTTCTTTCTTTTAGCTGCTAATAAATACTTTCTTCCAATTGAAATAATGACATCTTATTTTTCACTGGCAAAGAGCAATTCTCTGAGAAACCAGAATGCTCACGTTGTCTCTCCACAGAAAGACACTTGAATTTTGTAATAGGTCACAGTATTCGATCCCTGCGTTGTCCTTCCTCCTCCATATACAACCTAGAAAGCTACAAGATTAAAACAACCACAATGATAGTAGCTTTCACAAACATTTCTCCCTTGCTTTAAAGATCCAGGTATCTAAACTTCAGAGTTTGCAACCTTCCAGCACTGTATACAAATACAAAGTGTTAGAGAGCCTACAAGGTCAACCACATACAAGCAAGCAGCTTAATGCCCTTTCTAAAAGGTTTAAAATCTGCTTACCCATTCTTGCATATTAAGCTCATTAAAATAACAACAAAAACAAAATGTATGCAGAATAATTAGCTAAGACATACTTTGAGCAGCAGGACTCACCTTCTTGCAGAAATCTCAGTACTAAAGCAGCAGTGCAAGGTTAGTGGTGAGCACAAGCTCACTGCAGCAGCAGCCACATCCAGTTGGTGCCTTCATTCCCAGCGAACAATAAAACACTGAGCCCGAAACTTAACACTTTGCTGCTGGGCACTGCTTCCAAGTCCTAAGGAGATGGGGGGAACGAGCACAAGCTTCTCTAGGACAACGGGCTCATCTGGAGGAGCCTCAGGACACCACTGCTCCGAGGCAATTTCTCACGTGACCTCGGATCTCGTGCCAAACGCACTGCTAGTGCTTTTGTTGTTGTTTTAAACAACTCACTATCCATTTTTATCCTTATATTTAGCAGCGTAAGCACTTGGTCATTTTACTGACAGTCACTAGCAAAATCAGTGTATTCTTAAGACATCCTTCCTGTTGGTATTGATGTATTACAGACTGTAGTAACATTACAGAAAGTAATTAAGTCTGCAAACAAGTTTCCCTTCTAGCTGTTCTGCTCATTTTTCAAGCCACTGATAATGTTAGAAACCTTCCACATTCTGATTGAAATTTTAGGTATGCTTTCTGTTTGAATGCATCTTCTTAAAATAAAATTAATTAAGCAAGAGTGGTTTGGGTTCCCCCCGCCCCAAACAATGTGAAAGCACATTTGTGGATTCTGGAAGAAGGAAAATAAATAAATAAAGACTTCATTTGTACAGCTCTCCTGCCAAAAAAGCTGGCAGCAAAACAGACCTCACTGAAGTACTTTTCAGCAGTACAACAAAATTAGATTCAGTTTTAAGCCTGCAAATACTGACCAAAAAATTGCAAAATTTCCTTGCAAATCCCAGTTCTGGGATTAACTCCAAAGACACCCACTTGTTCAGAGCACAGTGCAATACTGGAACCAACAGTTTCATATAGAAAGTACATTAAGTGCATCTGCAACCACAGACTAGAAACTTCACAGAAGATTTTAACTGAACTGGTATAAAGTGCAAATCTGTTGCACTTAAATTTTGGTGCTACAAAACTAGAGGCTCTCTAATGCTGATATCATGGGAATGGTTAAGTCGCATGTGAGCGCACAGAACTAGATCAAATACTTCATAGATCCGCAAGGCTTTCCCCCTCCCCTCAAATCATACACAGCCTCTTTATTTTTGTTTTGGATTTTCCTTTTCAATATGCAGGAACTTCTATAAAAGAATGTATTCCATATAATTCACACACACACACACACATATATATATATATATATATATATATCAGAAACTCACCCTAAATACTGGTGTGTGACCTGGCGTTGTGGCAGCACGGTTTGTCCCTACAACTTTCGTTAGCTCAGGAACAAGCATCTTTTTGGAGCCTGCGTAACTGTCATTAACATAAAGTAGCTGAAATGCAGCAAAACTGAGAGTGAGGTTACATTAAGGTTTGCTTTAAGTACACAAAAGCCTGCAGATTATTGCGTGATAGGAAAGCATTTACCTCTAATCTTTTAATAATTCAACTCCCATTAAGTTTTTTCTATTTGTTAAAGACAGAGTGCAATCTTAGAGATATCCTCAGCATGTTATGTTCTAATTTAGCTTTTCTAGATGCTTGCCCATTGTTAAAAAAACTATTAAAAATGAAAGTAGTAATAAAAGCAGGGTTTTATTGAACACAAGACTGTTTTGCATTTCTGATGTCCAGAATCAAAAGTGACTGGGATTTATTACTGCCTTAAAGCTTTAGCACAGAGTCCACCCTATCCAAACCATGTGAAACAGCAGAGGTGTGAATTTCCCCCCCTTACCTGATAAAATATTAAGGAGAATTCTGGGTTTAAGCAGAAATAACCCTCTCTTTCTGCTCCCTCAGCATGCCTCCCCCTGAGTTATAACACATTCTTGCATAGGAGACATTTTCTACCCTCCTTAACAAAACACACTATTCCAGTACTAACAAAAAAGGTACCCCTGCTAGTACAAACACGTCCAGCGTCAGAGTCAAGGGAAACACTCTCACTCATGTATCTGAACCAAGCTATCAAGTTTAACACATTTACATGGCTAGATTTTGTACTTGACTATAGGGTAGGGAGTTTTCCAACTATGTAAGCAAACAGACCTTCTATCAGCATACTTCAGTTACTAAAATCTGCTTTTGTGGCCATTAATTGTAGGACTAGAATAAATCAACAACATACAGATTTCTTACTGCATGTAGAGCGGGCCAACTGCTACAAGTTAGGACAAAAATTATTTTCTCCAATTTCCTTCTACTTTCTATCACTAAAAGACTCACATCCCACTTCAAGAGAAGATTCCTTGAAGGAAAGCACTGTGGAACTCTCCTTTTCCATTCCCTGCACTATTTTTCCCCCCTACTCATCGATTGCCAGTGTTTTCAATGTGAAAGTGCACTCAGGATTTTCACACTGAAGTCAAGCATGTTGCAACAAAGTAAATAATAGGTCAAAACTACACTTTCGTGCTCCACCAGGAGCCACACTTCTCCATACACTGATAGCACATCAGGTTAGCACACAATTTGGAATACTTTTCTTCTCTTGTTCAGCAGAGAATTAGTCCGAGTACCTGCTGAGAAAAGTAGACACTCAAACTAGCAATCAAATCAAGGCATTCCAAGGATTTTCTAGTCTTTCTTCCAGATCCAAGTGGATTTCTTTGAATTCCCATGTCCTCTCTTCTTTCCTAATGAATTGTTTCTGAAAATACGCTGAAGAAGGAACTACAGTTCTCTCACGAAGTAAAAAATATACACCTAGGTTGCGCACAGAACTTAAATTCAGTCTTACTCCTTTAGCTTGCCATAGTCTTCATAGTCTGCAGAGTAGCAGTTGCTGTGATTTTAAATAAAGGTTCAACTACTCCTTCCTCCCCTATCCATCCTGGGAAAAATATAGAAAATTAAAGAACACTTTTAGAAAAAGATCACTAATAAATATATAAAAGTATCAACAGAGACTGTAAAATCAACTGTTCTTGATATTATACTTTAGGAATTAGAAAAGTAATTAAAAAAAAACCTACTAAGACTGATTCATAATGAGCTGCGTGTCAAAACGGGATAGGGTTTGAGCTGCCTGGGAAAGGATCTCTAAGCTTCAGAGATGGGCTTAATTAAAACAGAGATCCTAATTTAGTCCCTGCCTGTACAAGAAAATCTATGCTGTCATGCTTGGACTGTTTCATGTAAGTCAAAAACAAGACCTCCAAAAATATTACACTCTCTTATATTCACCAAAATCTTCATTTAAATCAGTTGGGCACAGACCAATCATTTATCAAGGTACGTTGTTTTTCATATGTCTCTGCAGGTTTTGGACTAGTTTAATAAAATCCAATTAAAGGTCTTAGAACAGACAGCGTTATGGCAGAAAAAACAGCTAACTTGCCTTATGTGTTTTTCATCACCTTGCAGTTACTGCCACAGGAGAGAAAAATAAAACAGCTCGCCCACTGTAAAGTGAATTCAGAGCTAATAAAGGCATCTTAACTGCCTGCGAGCATTTAGATGATGAGGATTCCTCCCCTGCCTGCATTCTGCCCTGCTCATACTGCAAAACACAAAGCACACAATAAAATCCTATAAAACCCTGTATTTAGGGGTCTGTAGCTAGTGCAAGCAGTGGGGAAGTTGATTCCCACCCGAGCACTGTGTTCCTGTTTGAAACCTGCACAGTATCTCACTGCAAAATCCATGCACACAAGAAGGTTGAACATAGCATACGACCCTTGCGGAGATTTCAATCCATACTTTGTGTTTTGGCAACACAAACAACTGTTTAACCAACGTGCTCTACGTACTTTCACATCTCAGTAAAATATCACAATGCTCAAGTTTATCACAATAAAATATCCTAATTATGAAAACATATGACTTCAAGTCAATTTTATGTTGACACACTATCAACAGCTTCCTATTTCACCCCCTTTTCTTGCTGCAATGTATTGCCAGTTTGCAGTTTTCAGAGATTTACACAACCCTGACTCACAAGAGAAACACGCCAGACCACGGCTGAAGTATGTGTGAGATACCCCTAACTCCTCCTCAGAACGAGCTGAGCAAGCGCATTTAGCCACATTACTAAACACTGGTTAAACAACCAGCGCCAGCCTTTGCACAGCTGGTACTTTATCCAACAGCAGATGCAGCACAGAAGCTGAATGCAGATGCACTCCTCTCCATACATTTGGAAGAAGCAGCTCAGATAAGAGTCAAGACAGCTTTCCTGCCTCCCACGTCCTAGAAGAGGTCGATCTATGAAAGCGGTGAAGAGATTCACCCATCCTCATAAACTCCTGTTACACAGTAGCTGATCAGGAACTGGTTTTATTCCTGTGCATAACAGGGTATCAATTCGCTTGCTCTGAAACAAAATAATCAGGCAGTGGAGGACGGGCGCCCAAGCCGGCAGCCAGGATCTCTTCACTCCGAGCACGTATCCCGCAGCCTGCTGGTTTCCTCATCTGCCACGGAGGGATGCAGGCTCCGCGGAGCTGCACTGTTGTTTCTTTCCTTCCTCCTAGCGCTCTGAAGGAGATTATCTCACCCGGAGACCAGAAGCAGCCTACGCAGGAGCCGGGCGGCTCTTCGGAGACAGGAGACCAAGGGCTTGTTAATCAAAAGCCTCTTACCCAAAGCCACCTGGACTTTCACGCTGCGCTAAAACGAGGTCTGGGAACCACAAGGGGATTATTCCACACGTGCAAGATGGCCCCGATGGGGGAGTAGGGCAGAAATACACTGCCAAGGAGAGGTTCCTACCACCCTCCTTGGGCTCTGCCTGCACCTCCATCAGCCTGAGCTCGCCTGGAGCAGCTCCAGGTACCCCGGGCAGAACAGATAAAGCACAACTGCCTGCAGAGCAGCAGCAAAGCCAAGTCGTGAGATTTAAATTTTGGAAGAGCGAGGGCTGAATTTTATATTCAATTACACAGCAAAGTCTTGCAAAGTCCTTGCAAACAACCTGAGGGAACCATTCAATTGCTAACCAGCATTTACAGCTGCAGCCATCCTCAGAAGCCTTAACACACACCAGAAAAAATAAAATAAAATAAAATAAAATAAAATAAAATAAAATAAAATAAAATAAATCCACCTGGCAGTGGGAGCTCGCTAGGTAGCCTGCAATCCAGCCACACTGAACAGCGCACGTTGGCAGGGAGGAAGAGAGCGCCTCGATGGTACAAAGTTATATGCTGACCACCACAGGAAAATTGGGAGAAAAGAAGAAATTTTAAGAAGACAAGTGATTAAAAACAGGTTTTCCAGTCATAAACCCAGGAAACCCCCAACACACCGCGGCGCCCGTTGCAAGCCGACGCTCTGCCCGCTGAGTGAAGGGAAGGAAGGCACGCGCGGCCGCGGCGGCTCCGGCGGGATTTCAGCGCGCAGGTCCCCGCGCGGCGCCGTTAAGCGGCCGCCCCTCCCAGCCCCGCCCCGCCCCGCACTCACCG